>LBNU01002820.1:1123-26967 GCA_014162995.1 Artemisia annua | reverse complement strand
GGGGGGGGGGTATGGAAATGTAGTTAGATTGTATGGTGCTTAATAAAGATGGATTCAGATTGGAATGCTTGGATTATGCAGTGATGATAATTGTTCAGTTTTGTTAGATGTCAGAATATAGTTGTGTCTAGGGATGGCAACGGGTCGGGTTTGGATGAACCCGTACCCGTACCCGTTTATGAAATCCATACCCAAACCCGCCCCAAAACCCGATGGGTACCCGTTTATGAAATCCATCGGTTTTTCGGGTTTTCCGCGCGGGTTTCGGTTATCCCCAATTGAATATTATATGGACAAAATGACGGTATTAATATTAAGTTACATTAAAATCCACCAAAAAAACAAAGGAAAACACCATAATATATTCATTTTTTTTAAAGTTAAAGAAAATGAATAGCGTATCAAACGATTTAACGCTTTTGGATAATTCATGTACAAAATAAAATATGTTATGTAATAGAGATACGTATATAAAAAAATATAATGGAAGAAATTATATATAATGTATATATATTCTAGTTAATTATAATATCAATAAAGCGGATATAGATTCGAGTAAGCGGATATGGGTACGGGTTCGGGCGGGTATTACCCGAACCCGTACCCGGATAAAAATTATATCAATACCCAAACCCGCATTCAAACCCGCCAACCCGCCCCCGAACCCGACCCAACCGGTTCGGGTTTCGGTTTTCCCCATCGGTTTCGAGTGCTTTTGCCATCCCTAGTTGTGTCAGATATGTTTGTAGTTGTTTTGATTTGTATCTGATTTGGGTTTGTCAAATCACTTTGTTATTCTTATGATGTACAAATGTTTGGAAATTAATATTAATCGACCTTTGCAAAAAAAAAAAAAAAAAATGCATATGTCAAATGGTCATGATTATAATATGAAACTTTTTATTGTTTCTTAACTTATCATTCACATCTGAATGATCTTGGTGGGAAGATGTTATGGAAATTTAGCTAGATGGTATGGTGCTGATAAGGTGAATTCAGGTTATGATGCTTGGACAATGCTCTGTTTTGGAATTGGCTGTCAGAGTTTAGCTACATCAGATATATCTGTAGTTACATCAGATATCGGTTGCTTTGAATGTTTCTTATTTTAATTTGATTTGGGTAATATCCAAATCAATGTTTGTTATTCTTATCATGTACAAAATATTTGGAAGTTAATATAATTCACCTTTGCGCACATCAATCGCAAAAAAAAAAAAAAAAAAAAAAAACCTTATCATCCACATCAATCGCAAAAGATATAACGATTAAGAATAAATGCTAAACGATATGGCTTTCATGATGAAAATGTTATGTCACCAACCTAGAATTTGCTTTACGAGAGAAGGTCATTTTAGCTAGCTTAAAACGAGTAACGTCATACATTAGTAGCATAAGTAATGTGTTAGTACTCTGGTTCTAATTCTAACATTGAGTACTAATTACTAAAAGCAAATGGGAATACACGGGCAAAACGATAGAGATTATAAATATCTAAACACAACTAATTGGAGTGTCACAATCATTTTTTTAAGTGTACAAATCATCTCCCATAGTTTTATGCTAGTGAGGTTAGGCATATATAAAAATGTACACATAAGGAAACATTGTAGACTAAGGTCATCGATTGGGTTATATACCTAAAATTTCGGTAGAAGTTGATACATATGTGATATGGCCATATAAATACAGTTATTGAAGTCATTACTACTATTTTTATCGTTTTCAACTGCCACCACTACGATTCAATAAATCAATAGTTAAGTGAACTTGATTTTTTCCATATATTACACTTTTAGTCCGAGCTAATTATTTTTCAAAAGAGCATTGATATAGGGACCTAACTAAATGGACCTAAAAGTGGACTTAATGCATAAATGACTTGTACAGTGACGCTGTACAAGTCATTTATGCATTAGGTTCACTTTTAGGTCCATTTAGTTAGGCCTATTTATCATTTTCCTTTTCAAGATATTGCCACAATCTTTTCATGACCACCTTAATTACAGCCTAAGTATATTATCTCCTTAATAACAATATTCAAAATACATGAATGAAGCATCGGCAACTTTTCTTAGTGTTCGTCAAAGATAACTTTATTTTAAACAAAAGGGACAAGTTATTCTTACCCCAAAATTACAAGTGGCACCCTCTCATATTTTTTTATTTATTTTTTTATTTTTATAATTTTGTTTATATTAAAAACTCTAAAACTGAAAGTACAGAACAAAAAATATAAAGTTTAATAAGTCAAAAGTATTAAATTGACAGAAAATACGGAACAAAAACTGATAAAAAACTGTGTTATACCGTAAATAAAGTGGGCTAGAGGGGTGGCGAACAAAAAATAAGATGAGTCAGGGGACCAATAACATAAAGATTCCACTTAAACAAACTATTGAAGCCACTTTATAGGTTGTCTAGTTCAACATTGTTCGAACCCTACATAATACATATACTTATAGCCTACTTATGTCAGTACTAAGTGTAGAGTGTAGGTTTAAGTTAGATTGGAAATGTGTTAACATGTGAGAAAAATCATGGAGTATTGTTCTACTTACATTAGGTGAAAAAGTGAAAGTTTTACGTTTGGTTAAAAACCATAGGGGTGTTCTAAATACACCGGAATAATTACATAATAATTATTGCACAATTATTTTGTTTTCTTCTTTTCTAAAATCAAGAGTAATTAAGTGATATTTAATAATCAAAAGTTTTTACACACAATAATTACACTTCTCTCTCATTGTCACGCAACTATCACTCCTCACATTTTCTCTCTTTAAAAATCTGCACTTCACCACACAACCATCAACAATTACGACCATGTCACTACGGTATTATTTTGAACACACAAACATCACCATCTAAAATAAGATAGTGTGATTGTGTGTGTTGGTGGTGTATGTGAACGATGGTAGCTAGGTGGCGACAGGATGAATCTCCACCGGTGTTTGTGGGTCACCGGTGGTTGCAGTTTGCAACATGCTTTTTGGGTTTTGGAGTTAGTGTTCTAAGTATTTATTGAGTGAAGATTCAAATGGGTTATATTTGAAGATTTCGACAGTAATTTACGACGGCGTACGGCGGTGCATGGAAGGTAGGAAAACGACCATGGTTTCCGGCGATATGGTGGTTAGCATTTAGTAGCAGAAGAAGTCCATGAACCAAGAAGTCAATGAACGATGTGGACTAAATGCAAGTATACTGAAGAGAGAAAAAATGTGAAAAGATTTGTGTAAGTGAAAGAGAAGAGAGAGTAAAAGTGATAGTATTTGATTCTTTCAAGGATATTTTGGTTTTCAATAAAGTTGTCAATTTATTAGTTTTTCAATTAAAAAAAAGGACAATAAATACGGTATATCAGTTGAGCTTTTAATGTCTTCATTAAAGTAAAATGCTAAGCGCAGTTTTTGATGCATCAAGTAATTAAATCTCGGTGTATTTAGCAGGACTCAAACCATATTTGATTCTAATAACTTTTTTCTGGCTCATGTTGAAATAAAAGTATCAAGGTTATACTCTAAAAAATATTCATTTTCTTAGAAATGACAACAACCTCATACTCATATTGCAAACATGGGAGGTGTGCTATCACACATGACCTCTATGAGGCTCAAAATTTTTATATTATATATATTCTATAAAAGTGTCTACAAGTCCACAAAAAGTGTCTACAAGTATTTGATTGAAAATGCTAGCCGAAGCATTTAGAAAACGATTATTTCTCATTTTATCTTTTTAGAAAATTATTTAGTTTCTATTTTAGGCCCCGTTTTTGTTATTCAACTAAATTTTGCACAGGGGCCTCTGTAAACTCAGAGACGACACTGAGTTAAAACGACTATAGGAACTTAGGACATGGTGAGCGGTCAATCTTTCTAGCATAGCCGTCTCAAAACACTTTAACGTGGGAATGGGGTGAGAGTGCTGGCTCAAGGAGGTTTTGCTAAAAGCATTACACACACAAAAACATGGGAAGGCTCTTGTTGATAGACTTCACGGATCTGAGAGCATTTTTTCGGGGTATGCCCGAATGGAGTGGTGTTCCCGCTCAAGAACACATGACACGTCAAAAAAAATTGCAGGAAGTGGAGGTACTTCGGTTGTCCAGCCTTATCACTTACATTGATGAAGTTAGTCGAGATCACTCCATGTATATTTGAATTCCTACAAGGCTACAACCTCACAGATTGCTTTATTTTCACATTATTATTCGTCATGCTCTATGTCCAATGGGTCATTATTTGTATATTCTTATACTTATACCCTTAACATATATTTCAGTTATCTAAAAATTAAGTATGATGTTTGATAATTGTTTATTACTAAATGGGTCTCTTTACGAAGCCCAATATTAAACTTTTAGCCTACTCAAGCTCATTAGTTTAAGCAGAAGGCCCAGTTACAAATTAGTTAATCCTATTTCAGATTGGTTGCACTTGAGCATAGCTAAAGTAACTTTTATTGTCCGGTAACTTATAANGGTCATTATTTGTATATTCTTATACTTATACCCTTAACATATATTTCAGTTATCTAAAAATTAAGTATGATGTTTGATAATTGTTTATTACTAAATGGGTCTCTTTACGAAGCCCAATATTAAACTCTTAGCCTACTCAAGCTCATTAGTTTAAGCAGAAGGCCCAGTTACAAATTAGTTAATCCTATTTCAGATTGGTTGCACTTGAGCATAGCTAAAGTAACTTTTATTGTCCGGTAAATTATAAGGTCATATAGTTATATCGAAAGTAACAGTAACAAACCCATATGACACTTGGTGTCATATTACGTCAGTTCCTTAAATATAACTCAGATTTGTCAAGCTATTTCGAAACCAATGCTAAACAGTAAACACACACATTTGAACCTGTCACACAGTCATTAATGGTATCCAACATAACCCTTTACGTATTATCAGTTTATCTCCAGTCTTATCGTACGAATAACTTCTTGTTAAAGATCGAAAACTAAAAAAAATTGTATCCCGACCTATCGTCATCGGTTTATTCATGCATCCCTAGTAATCCACTAGGTGACACCACACATATAATCGAACTACCAAATTAATGTCAAAAAAAATTTAACCATGATTTCCGACCTTTTGCTGACCACGATGTCATGTTAACTAAAGGGTCATCACGTTTGTTCATATAAAGAAAAATCCCATGACATTATACAACTCTAAATACTACATAAATTTGAAGGAGAAAAAAATAAAAACATTTCAATATGGAAGAATGGCACTCTCTTGTCCTTGTCCTACACACATTCGAGAAATCGACTCTCTCACTTTGGACGATACTCGTTGAATTTGCCTAATCGATTGATCTCTAAACGATGAATAGTACGTGCAATCATTATCCATATTGTCAATATTTATGTCAATGGTAACACAAGTACTTTGCCCCATTGATAAAGATCTTTTTAACTCCATTCCTGTAAATCTACCCTTCTTTTCTCCGGGCAAAACCAACGAATGACAATGCCTAAGCGTAATTCGTGGCCTAGATGTAAATCCACTATCATTATCAACCTCAACACGTTCATTTGAATGAGAAGATATACAATCATCACTCGTGGGGCCTGCTGACCTACAAACCGGGCACCCACGAATCTCATCATCAGGTCCCACAACTGGGACCCTACATACGGGACAACTAGTATGTCCCACAAACCATTCATCGATACATTTCACATGAAACAAATGTTTACATATTGGTAACACCCTAACCATATCACCATCCTCCAAATCCCCTAAACAAACCGCACATTCATTTTCACATTGCTTATGATTCCCTTTATACGCTATAATTGGGATTGTTTTAAGCGTTTTTTCATCTACGCCAACGGGTACTTCCTCATTGGCGTAGTTACGTAATGCTGCCATTCTGGCAGCATGACGTCTCATACAATATTTAACAAGTAAAAGATGGTATATAAGTATAGCTAAAGCAACGGTGCCAATTCCCATTATGGAAATTAGTAAAGGAGTGAAAAAAGAATTCGTTGAAAACGTTTCTGATGATGTGGTTGATGACAATGATGAGGATGTTGATGATGAAGATGATGATGAGCCTAGATTTTCCATAGCCATAGCATGTGAAACAACAAAGTGAAAGGTATTGGTTACTTTTTTTTGGACTATGTTGGTTTGTTTAAGGTATGGCTTCTTTTTGGAAATGTGTGTTATATAGCTGGCTATTTTTAAGGTTAAATAGGTGTGTTTATGTTGTTGGGACAATGTCAAAGTAGGTGAACACTTGTCGAATGATTAGTCATATTGGTGCATCTTGTGGTGTTGAATTAGCCATGTGTGATTTGGTGAATAGGTTGCTGATTTCTAGTTGGTTTTATGGCTCATAGAAAAACATAAACAAGTAGCTATGACATATTTGTGGCAAAAATAAATTAGAAGTAGTTATGATATGTGATTTGGCGGTCGATTTTGTATTTATTAATGAGTTTGAAAGTCTAATATTATTGTTGTGTATTTGATAGAAGGAGAAAAAGAAATGAGAGGTTGAGATGATGTAAGAGTAATTAGTTTTATGTGTTCCCCAAAATGAGTTGTGTTACCTAAAAACGTTTTCGTGTCAACATTTTTTTTTTAAACAAGTGTCAACTTTAGTTGACCTTTAAAAATATCTTAAAGCTTGTTATAAAACTAAATTATCACACCGATAGCTTATCTAATACGTAGTATGATATAATTTGGATGACTTTAACCTTGCTTGATTTTTATTTATTTATTTTATTTTATTTTGAACGGTAATTGTGGCTACATGGCTCCTAGCCCAGAAGGCGTAACGAGCCCACACAACCAGGTTGGGTCCAGCCCAGAAGGCAATGGCACCCTTCCCTTTACTCACGCGGGAGGAAACCCCTATCGCCCTAGACAAGACTCGAACTTGAAACATTGCCTAAGAGGGTAAAACCTCCATACCGCTAGACCAGTGACACGTATTGAAGTTAAACTAATTAACAAATAGCTTACTTTTATTAAATCAGCAGTTACAAATATTGGAACTGGGTTCATTAATGCACAATACAAAATCGTCCAAAAGTTTTTTATTTCGTTTATTATTTGGTTATTTATAAATACTCTATCCGTCTCAAAATAATTGTCCTCCTGTAAAGAATACCTAAAAGAAATACATAGTTTAATATATATATATATATATATATATATATATATATATATATATATATATATAATTTTTTTTCTCTTTTAATTTTTTGCAGAATGATAGTTTTACCTTAACTAATTAATTAATTTCTTCTATATAGTTTGTAATAATAATTTCAAATTATGGTGATATTGTAAAATCGATCAAACTTCTCTATGTATATTTAGCAGTGAACAATTAAAATAAAACATCCCAAAAAAGAAACGTAGACTATTAATTTAAAACAAAAGAAGTAATACTCTAAATATCTGACAACTAGTAAAACTTAGTATGAAACTACTCATTTCTTTAACCAAATGGGCAAGTTTGGTTTACGGTAGTAGACGACCAAACTCAACACTGTCACATCAGCTCTACATCATCATTCACTTTTTTACCAAAACAATCATCAAATGAACAAGTGGTGACCATCAAATCAAATGAAAAAACACCACCATATAAACCTTCCCTTCTTTTCGTTTAACCAACTTATTCACTGTAACTTCATGCATGGAGGTTGATGATGTAATGATGTTCCACCTGTGGTTGACCACCACCACGGTGAATCTTACAACATAAAAAAATCAAGTCAGTCCTTTACTCCTTTAAGTGTTCTAGACTATCGATTTTTTTTTTTCTCATAAGTTTAAGAGCACAGGGTGTCCTATGTTATATAAGCTTGAGTTATAGTTTATAATGAACCTNTTTTATGTATTTATGTTTTTTTGGTTATGTATGGGCCAGGGGTGTCTTATATCTTGAGTGGTGGAGGAAGAGTGTTTTTAGTTAAGTAATAGGTTTTAAGTTATACTTTTTGCTATAACGTGAGTCTTATAGCTCTAGGACATCTTCTGCTCTAAGTAAAGTAAGTTATATGTTGTTGTTGCGCGCGCACATAACTCATAACTATGGGGCGTTATCAATGTTAATAATTTAATTACATGATCTTTATACTTTTTTTTTTTTGATAAAAGGGAAGAAATATCATTCGATATTAGAAGAAATTACATCTTTAGTCACCCATACATTCGCACAACTTGGAACGCTACCGACTAACATAATCTCATTTGAGCAACTCAACGCCAAAGAAGCTATGCTATGAGCCACCCTATTACCCTCCCTTTTAACAAAAGACCACATACAATCATTAAAAGCCATTGAACGGGACAAAATCTCTGAAAAAAGACTCGCAATTTCTAGCAAGACGATTTTATTATGAAGCGCCTTAACTAGACACAATGAGTCTGTCTCGAATATAACGTTAGAGTACCCTCTATTAAGTGCATGAATCATAGCCCAATGAACGGCTTTTGCTTCAGCTTCCAGTGGAGAACTCGCATACCATTCTAATCTAGTACCTGAAAATAAGACCTCGCCATTGTAGTCACGGGCTACAAAACCCAAGCCCGCCTTTCCAGACTCTTTTTGCCATGCAGCATCACAATTAATTTTTATGTGCTGAGCGTTTGGCCTTAACCACACCGTCGTATGAGTATTATGTACCCCATTGGTGCTGCTAATAATTCCTCTCTGATTTTCCTTCTGATAATCTGATAAAACAACTTTCGCTACTTCTTCCACCTTCCCCTCCCTACCATTCAACTGGCCATGAAAATGTTTATTTCTTCTCGTCCACAATCCCCACAATATCATCATAAAAACCTCCCATTCGGCTGGAAAATTTTCAAGAATTACCCGACAAAAATCATGAAAATTGACAGCTCCTTGTGTATCATAAAAACAACCGAGACTACAACGGTCCCATACCTCTTTTGCTGCCGAGCATTTGAACATGACATGTACTAAATTTTCAGTTGTCTCTCCACAATGAGTACAAGAAGATGTATGATTCAACCCACGAGACTGTAGATTGTCAATAGTAGGTACATAATTATTCCAGGCTCTCCACATAAATAATTTGACTTTACCAGGGACTCTTGCTTTCCACACAGCACGCCAAAATTCAATCGAGTCTTCAGAGATAGCATTGCGTACCATGTCTTCATCTGCTTCAAGTGCCAAGAAATAAGCAGATTTGCATGAAAATCGGCCTCCTGGATTTTTATGCCAAAAAAGTACATCATTCCTCGACTTACTTACAAAACAACAAGCAATCTTGCTTGCAATATTATGAGGAAATAATGAATACAGAAGCTCACGATTCCAATCATCACCTTCAAGATTTAATAAATCACGCACCTGATTAACATCACAATTGTTTGGCTTTGGACCCAGATTTGTATGATCATCGACCCAAAAGTCATTCCATACATTCACACTACGACCATCACCGATATTCCATTTGCACCCTTTACGAACAATATCTTTAACCGAAAGAAAACTACGCCAAATATAGCTTGGACGATATCCAATCTTGGCATCAAAGAAGCTCGATCTTGGAAAATAACGTGCCTTAAGAGTTCTAGCTGCCAATGTTGTTGGGGATGTGATTAAGCGCCAAACTTGCTTTGCTAGAAGTGCTCTATTGAACAATCCCAAGTGACGGAATCCAAGGCCTCCCCGAAACTTTGATACACACATCCTTTCCCACTTACACCACCGAATTGGGTTTTCTTTAACCCCGTCCCCCCACCAATATACGTTTAGAGCCTTGTGAATATCATCAATCAAGTTATCTGGAAGTAAAAAGATGTTCATAATANACTACAAGAAGATGTATGATTCAACCCACGAGACTATAGATTGTCAATAGTAGGTACATAATTATTCCAGGCTCTCCACATAAATAATTTGACTTTACCAGGGACTCTTGCTTTCCACACAGCACGCCAAAATTCAATCGAGTCTTCAGAGATAGCATTGCGTACCATGTCTTCATCTGCTTCAAGTGCCAAGAAATAAGCAGATTTGCATGAAAATCGGCCTCCTGATCAACATCACAATTATTTGGCATTTCATAGATCTTTAGATATTTATACTTTTGAAATCAAGAGCTACTTCATGAATCAAAATAAAATATTCATATAAATGTGCATGGACAATTTTTCTATATATACATATATCTATATCTATACTATCTATAAAGTGTATATAGTCAAAGTGGAATTATTGAATGTTGAAAATTAGTCAAAGGTGAGAGAAATGTATTGTGTAATTAATACTTTTATTAAAACACCGCATTCTTTAAAAGTGTAGTTATTTATTCATATTTTACAACCAACTAAAAGCATATCTACCAAATTAAATACAAACAATTAAAACACCCATTAATAAAAGGTACAATAAAAATTTCACAATATACAATTTAAACAAACTACAACATAATCCACAATATAAAATAATTAAACACACTAATTAATGTTATTTTTAAAACACACTAAAATGAAAAGTACATGTTATTATACACATTAAACAAATTAATAAAACACACAAAGTTTCATACAAACTAACAAGTTGATAGCACATATAATTTGAAAACCCAACCGGACCAATGGGTTCAACTGGGAACCGGTGTCTCCACCGGTTCGGCTAACCAATAAAAGCCATCCGAAAACGAACAAGAGAGGACCCGTTGAAACCAACACAAACTGGTAAATCAGGCCTCATCAAGATCTATTTCTCTGGTTAATCGTCACAGGGTACCCGTGTATACTATATATAAAGGAAAAAACCAAAAGTGAAAAGTAAAAAGTTGAAACTAAATATAGAAATTTTGAAAACATATATTTCAAAAGGAAACTATTAATACACATCGAAAACCAGGTTGACCCGGGACGCTTCAAACCCGGTGGATTGACCCGGTTTAATTTGAACTGTGTTCGACCCAACCTGTCGGGTTGACCGGTTTAAATCGACCCGTTTCTCGATCGGAACGGTTCAACCAGTTGAACCACCCGGGTCGAACCGGGTTTCAAAACATTATGTTTAATCCACAAATATTCAAACTTTTATTATTTTTGTTTATAACCCATAAACTTTTTTTATTACTAAACGATCTGTCGCTATAAAATCCCGTTGCTATGCACGGGTACTCATCTAGTATATATATAAGTTACAATGAACCTAAGTTACAATGTCCACGACTTTACATATATGTTCAGGTAAAGCATAGTACAGTATTTTAAGCCGCTTTAAATAAGCATTTCACAAATTGTACCTCAAGTGAGCAACTGCTAAAATGACGAATGTAGTTGTGGTAGTGCTTCAAGAACTTACCAATGCATGAAGTCACACGTTTTTATCGTGAAAAATGGTATAGTTACTTTAAACTTTATTACCTATATTACCTCAGGTGGCTAGCAGGGCGTGTCGTATTCTGATATGAGCTGGAAGCACCGTGGTCTTATGGATCACCAACCCTATTTGCTTGTGTATCATTCTGGGCTGGCACCTATACCCTGCAAATGGAGTGATATAAAGACTGGATGAAATGTAAAATCCATAAATATTATACCAAAAGAAGGTCATGTGTGAATAAATAGAAATCACAGCATAATACCAGGATCAGCGGCATCGATTTTTCAGGTGCTCGCTACGTGTTTCTGGATACCTGTGATGTCGACGGGTAAAAGATGTATAAAAGAACAGAATGTCTCGCCTATAGCTAATGGCTGCACACAATTATAACTTCTTGTAGAGGTTCAAATAGTAGAAGAATCTGCCACTGCAACCTATGTTACATGTAAAGAAGCTATAGTCAGTATATGGACGTTAGAACACGCTGTCTCATTGACTAATAGTTTAAACAGCTACGATTTTTTACACATAAAAACACATAATCTACTTCGGCTCAAATAAGGACCAAACAAATATGTTAAGAAAATAGCTAAAAACAAACGCAATCTATAGTATTGCAACTAAAGTGCGAATCCAAACAACTCTTAAATCTCACATTAAGTATTGGCATGCTGATATTTGGATCAAAGCTGATGAGGTTCCAGATGACAAACTCCCTAATATCATAACTGGAGACTAAGATACCGAAGCCATTTTCGAATTTCAGAAGTATAGCATCACTTCAGATTGTTGGCCCGATGATCATCTAAAAAACAGTAAATGAAGTATATATTAAGCTAGTGTAAGCACAGTTAGGGATAGTATACTACAGCTGGGCGTCGTTTTATCGCGTTGGTTATTGCCTACACGGTACGTAAAGCTGCTCCAAACTAGACTGTAAATCAGCCAACCTAAGTGCATCCGCAACATTAGCCTCAAGATGGAAAAGATGCATAATATCCTCAATACTGGAATCCTTAAAAGACGATAACTCCGCTAACAGAGGAAAGTCAAGCCCACGAAATGCCTGATTAGCAGCAAGATCCTCAAGCTTTCAACCTTCCTTGCCATGCTTAATGCCAGCACTTAAACCTTCCTGCATTCCTCTCCTGATGGCACAACTCAAGAGTTTGCCCAACATCGTGCGGTACTCCGAACAGTTCAAACACTTAGTAAGAAATAACTTCATACCGCGCTCAAGCAACCACATGCGGCTAGCTATAACAATAAGGAAAAGAGGATAAAAATCTTCATCAAGATGAACGGCAATGTCCACAAGGCGGACATCTAGCTGGGTCAACTTATCAGTATGCCCTTTCACCTGAGCATCCTGATACTCCTTAAAAAGACTTTCTAGATTCACAGTAGCATCTTAAAACAAATGAGCCTGTTCGATGAAAAGGAGAAAGAATGGATGAGGAAAAAAAAAAAAAAGAGGGAAGAATAAAAAGAAGGGAGGATACAAACTAAAGAAATTTTGACAGAGTAACCCTAAGCTAAAAATTACCCAAAAAATGAAGAGTGAAGCCCTCTTTATATAGCTGTGAGGAGAGAGAGGTGAAGAAGCACAAGCCACGCTGGCAATCCGTGTGCTGTGTTTCTTCTGAGCTAATCCAAGTGATTCGTTGTGTTTTGGTGTGTAAAACAANGAAAAGGAGAAAGAATGGATGAGGAAAACAAAAAAAAAGAGGGAAGAATAAAAAGAAGGGAGGATACAAACTAAAGAAAAATAATACACATACCCAATCCGCAGACCACTTGTATTGATGCTTCAACTCTACGATTGCGGCATTCAAGTCTGCAAGGTCGTGGTCCCTATCTTCCAAAGAAGACCGACACTCCGCTAATTCTTTTGAAAACGTAGCACGCTCTGTCTCAAGAGCCGCAACTTGACTATTAGTGGACAAACGCAATACTGCTAGCTCTGCACCAAGTGATCACGTTCACTCTTAAGCTTCAAATTATCTTCTATCAAAGACGACATCTCAGCCGCGTAAGGATTATCAGAGCAGGGAAGAAATTTCAGTACGAAGGCTGGACACTTCTGCTTTCAATTTCTCAACTTCCACATCCTTTTCCTTTAACTAGTCAGTCCGGTGGCGCTGAAGAGAGAAGAACTTCTTTTTCAAATCAACATTGTGTTCGGCCCGCATCCGCATCTCTACACTAAAGCAGTCTGGCGGGCCGTCAAATAATTAAACTCCTCAAAAAATTCGCCATGCTTCATACGGCGAATATCAGCAAAGAAACCAGGCGGAGCAAACCCATTGATTATCCCACGACAATCAACGGCGGTATCTAACCGAGAGCCGCAAGGCACATTCCATTCCGGGATTTAAACCTCACCAAACACATTAGGATCTACATCAGTAGCAGAGCGGATGTGACCAAAAGAATATTCACCTCCGAAAAAATCCTCCTGATCATCAATGCCTAACTTGGAACCCTCATCAGACAAAGAAAAATGCGGGAAAGAAGACGACTCGGAAGCGTCCTCTTTATTATTCCCCTTTGACGAGGGGCAAGCAGATGCAGTGGTTGCGATCGCAACTAACTTTAACGGAACATAAGACCTAATAAGAGTATTAACTTCAATACAGGAGCACTTGAAAAAGATGAAGAGTCGAAAGAAACAATGAACCTCTCCGCAGGATGGACAGTACGAAGAAAAGGCCCAGTAGAAACATCATGCTGAATGCCAACTTCTCGTTTTGAAACAAAAGATACGGAAGGCATATGGGGAGATGACTCAAACATATGTTGCAAATATTGAAAGTTAGTAGGCATCAAACTTTTGACAGCAGCCATAGACTTATCAGAAGTAGTAGGCCTATTCAAAAGACCATAGTCCGAACTTAATTTCTTGGGCGGTAAGGTCGGAGCATTCACGATAGCTTTCACTTTTCGTTTCCGCCTACGGGGGACAACAATACGCCGCGGAGGAATATTTCCAGCAAGATCATCATTTTGGTTGCCAACACCACCCGCACCAGAGGCACCTTGCCCCGAGCCATCACCTCCACCATCATTACCCTCTAACTCATCTCCCGCTTGATTCTGCGGAGGCGGAGAAAGAGGAATAATGTGATCAGCGGTAACCTCCAAGAGCTTAGGTTCACCCTCCGCTCACTACCTTGCTTCAACCTTTACCTCACCTGGACTAGTGTGAGTGATAAAAGCGTGCACACTTATTTCTGCACGGAGAAGAAAAAACATAAAAAACAACAACAACTTTAAATAAAAGAGGGGAACTAAGCATAACACACCTACCTTCTCCATTGAAATGATATGCGGGATACTCATCCTCACTGAAAGGATAGTAGCGGCTCAGGCCGACCGAACAAAGCAAATCCTCCGGATATCAACGAAACAGAGCTTGCTTAGTAGTAAGCGTGGTATACTCTTCCTCGCTATACTCACCAACACCAGGAACCAAATCTTTCTCCACGCTGTCACCCGCAAACCAAGGAAAGATGCTGGGGCACGCAAAATCGTCAACCCAGAAAAAATGATCGCTCTAACCTTTAACAGAATCTAAAGAGTTGTAGAAATGGGGTGAACAAAGGACAGAATATGACATTGGCGGCACAACTCATCGAGCTTCTCTTGTGACAAACAAGACGTAGCATCCATAATTTTATCATTAAAATGCAAAGAGTTGTAGAAATAACGTGCGGTATAAAATGAGGCACGAAAACGGAAATGAAAAGTTGGAAGAATTCTATAAAATGCGGAGGAAAAAGAATAACAAGGGACAAGTGGTAGCAACCCAACCTAGGTATTTATACCTGCGGTATCCCAAGAGATCTGACTTATGACGCGTGTCAAAGAACGCTCCAATAAACGGCTACGATCAACAGTAAAAGATAAGGATGGCAACTAATAAAGCAAGCATCCGCTCTCTTGAACGGTTAAAAAAGGGTCAGCGTCCCCCGCGATCTTAGCCACTGACCAAAAAGACAAGCCGCAAAAAAAGCTACAAGCTTAGAGGCGAAGCGGGTAGCACATTAGTCTAGAAATATTCACCGCACGCTACATAAAGAACACGTGCAATGAACCCACTAGACTGGGGGGACTTGATGACGTATAGTACGGATAACAGGCATACTGGGCCTGGACTACACTAAAACAACTGGGCCTGGACCGCATTACACATACGGACATACAAGGACACATCCCAATACATACATATTTCTCTGACAACATGAGTACTTACTCTCACGCCGGAGCTTAATCGTGGGGTCCGTCCCCACGATAAGGCTAATGGTTTACTTTTATTTGTGCAGGGATTCAATCAACTACTTGGATTAGTGCATAAATCTCACAGCGGACGATCCATCAAGGACGGCCCGTTACAGACTAAGCCCAATCTTAACCCAGTCACACTTTTTGCACTAACATTATATGTTATGCTGACTTTACAGTGCACTCGAGAAAAGAAATACCTTTCTGATTATCGGACTCGGAATAGGACCAATGGTTATTGAGCCTTGATATCAAATCAGTTGTAGCAGCCTGTTTTGCATATTTACCCTGCCCACTTTCTACTTCTTCACGACCTTCTCTCTCGATTTCCCTAACCTACATTCCATTATACAAAATCTCAAATGTCCAAAAACATTTCAATTTTGTATGAAACTATCTTACACTAAATAAAAACTCACCCAAATCCACAGGCTAAAGCATCTGAAGCTTATCCTCCACATCAAACTTATTCACCCTCATAGCTCCGAACCTCAAAAAAAATTCACACCTGCAAAAGCAAAACCCCGCATATCAAAAAGTTTCAATCTTTCAGGACATAATTATTTCAAAGTGAAAGTCAATAAAAGTAAAACTTATGAGACTACATACTCGGTATGCAAGTATCTGTGTCTTCTCTGTGATGGTTCGCGTATACCTGTAAAAATAAGTAGGAATTCAAAATTTAACATGGCATAAATGGACCTCCATTGAACATGTATAACTATTCTAAAATTTAACATGGCATGTTAAATTTAATAGGAATTCAAAATTTAACATGGACCAAATAAGCAGAAAAAAAAATATGAATATCAAAGTTAGCCACGTTTTAAATAAACTCCGAAAATTATTAATTAACAGAAATCACATTGTATCAAATTCAACAAAGCATTAACCGAATTCCAACCAAAACAAAAAGTAACCATCTTTTCACTAACTCATAAAAACAAACACTTGGGGCCTGTTTGGCAGGAGCTTTTTGAGGAGCTATTAGCTTTTTGTTACAAAAATAATCTCCTTTAAAATAAGTAGCTCCATTTGGATACATTAACTTCAAGCTTTTATTTCAAACAAATAGCTAATAAATGAAAAGCTGATTCATGAAGCTTTTAAAATATCTTGGAGCTGTTAAAACTTTAAATTACTGATATACCCTCCAAACATTTGTTTAGAATTATAAATATGTCCTTTTATGTCATTTTACATCTTAAAATTATATTTAACAGCTAACTTACCAAACACTTTTATTAAAAAAAAATGATACAGCTTGTAGCTCATGTTAACAGCTTTACAGTTTTCAGAACAGCTTATAGCATACAGCTTTACAACTAGTTTTGCCAAAGATACCCAAGTATGCCTCTATACTAAACAATATAACTAACAGCTTACTTCACATATAATCTAACAAAATCAAAAACCCATATCACAAATCACAATTTACAACAAACCCATATCATGGACTTTAGTAAATCAAACACAAATTAAGCAACAATTAAAAAAGGGGATTTTAAATACCTGATTAAAAAAATTAATTTTTAATTTTTTTTACATGAACAGCCGATCAAATTTTGAGGTTTAACAGTTATTTCTATGGATGGAATGATGGATGACGGAATCGACGATTTGGTTTCATCTGTTGTTTTGAGAATGTTCTAGGTTTCTCTATATTTTGAGTATAAGAAACAGATCAAGCAGGAGCATTGGGCAACAATCAACGGGCCAAAGTAAGCCCAAAAATTTTGGCGGGAAACCCGGTGCAAAACCGGCGTCGTTGGGCATTATATATATACAGTATAATCCTTCATCACAAACCCAAACTCAAAAAGAATAGAAAATCCTTCGTTTCTCATCTCCTCCGTCACCATCCGTTATCGGAATTGTAAGCTCAACAGTAGTATTATTTAACTAATTTATGAATTAATAAATAACATTGTGCTCACAGTATCTGTTACGCGGTTAGGTTTTCCTAAGGTCTTAATAACAATCAGATGATAATTATTATTGAATAATATTGTGACTAAAATATTGATGTAGACGTGATAATGATGTACTTAGACTGTTAGTATATGTTGTAAGTATTTTATAACAACTTTTTTCTGTTTCATTAGTTAGGTCAGCGAACAAAATATGTGTAATTAGGCTTTCAGATGATTTTTGCGTGCGCTATTTATCAAATGGATAATTGTTTAGGACTTAAGAGGTGACATTAACTAAAAGTAGATAAGTAGTTTGATAATGTTAGTTTATGTTTAAAAAACTGCTTATTAGTTGTATGATGTAGCGATAAGCAGCTGTAATAAGCAATATCAAATGCACAACGCCTTTTTTTAGCTAACTAGAAGGGTGCCCGCCCAATGCGGGGTGGATATCACATAGTCCCCAAAACTTAAACCAAATGTAACTCCATTCATATATGCAATGTATACTGGGGGGTTTGATTCTTTTGGTGGTGAAGAGGAGGTTGTTGGGGTGGTGGAAAGTGGTTGTTGGGGTGGTTATAAATTGTTGGAGTGGTTGTTTGGGTGGTTATAAATTGTGTGTAGTTGCCATAATTAGTAATAAAAATTCTGAATTTTAAGCCTTTCTAATTATAGAATAGTCCCAAATGCTTTATAATATAGTATAGCTAATATAGTATTTGGACTTTGCCATGATGAATCTAGGCTCTGTTATTGTTGGTTGTTTTACGTATTTTATTGTGACTCGGAAAGCGGTAGGAGATTGGCTGGAATTAGTAGCTTAGTGTTTAACTAAGCAAACATAATTCGACATTTTTGAATTGTAGAATGTAATTAGTTTTTTTTTGGTTATTACAGTACTACATTTGATGAATTTGGAGTTATTTTAGTAATTGTAGAATGTAGTTAGTTGTTTTTTTGAACGATAGAATGTAGTTAGTTTTATAATCAGTTTATAGATATTTCGTATGTAATAGATGTTGGTTAATGGTTTTTGTTAGTTTTTCCATCTGCTTTATAAATTTGTTGGTAATTGAAGTCAACTTCTTTAATTCGTATATTTGTGTTACTGAAATATGAAGTTCTTACACTTTTACTAGACCGAAACAAGCATCTAGAAGAAACGTTTCCGTTAAGTGGGTGCATTCCAGATCAGTCATGGCAGCCGCACCTGTAAGTCTATTAACTTACACATTATCATGCACATATCAATATGTTTGTGTGTTAAAACTAGTTTTGCCTTGACACCTGTAAAACTATATATACATACATAAACTTCAGGATATGTACGTTGTATCTTATTAACTTACACAGTTGGGATGATGCTGTGGTTTTGTAATACAGGAAGAGAATATAAGAAGCCCTAAAGCACGAATAGCAAGGGTGTTTGAGGAATCACTGAGAATTACTCTACCCGATGAGGCAAAAGTGGCGCCTATAATTGCTCCCTGCGCCCGAAAAGAAGCTGGTGATTACCAATGGTATATGCTCTTCCACATACTTGTGCATGATTTATAATTTTTATTCTGTAATTTTTATTTATTTATTTACTCTTGTTAGTTTGTAAGATACTATATAATTTTGGCCCTTTTTGGCTGCATCACCATATATTCATATGTATTGCATGTGTTGTTCTTTAGAGTCTTCGTTTACTAATGTTGACATTTACATTTGGTAATAGCAACAACGCCATGAGCTTATGGTCAAAAATAAAAGGCAAGGAGGGTATACCGTTCAAAGGCCCACAACCTGTTGGAAAGGTAATATCACTTCTTCTTTTTTCGTGAATGCTGAATGTTTAGTGTATGTTTGGATTATAATAACATGTTTGTATGCTTTCATGTTATATATCTAATATGTAGGCGATCATGGAAAATCTTCGGCCAACTGACATGATAGAATCATGCTCTGTAGCTGGTCCTGGCTTTATCAATGTTACATTATCAAGGCAATGGATAGCTCAGGTATCTGTACCCTATCTCTCGTTTTAATATTCAATACAGATGTTGCTTTCTTTTATTTATTTATTTATTTATTTATTTATTTTTTATTTATTTATTTATTTTTTCTTTTTCTTCCATATATAATGTTGTTGATTTCGTCTCTGCAGAGCATCCAAAGAATGCTAACATATGGTATAGACACATGGGCACCAAGGCTTCCGGTTAAAAGGGCAATAGTTGATTTTTCTTCACCCAATATAGCAAAGGAAATGCATGTTGGTCATTTACGACCGACTATCATTGGTGACACTCTGGCACGTATGCTTGAGTATTCTAAAGTGGAAGTGCTTCGCAGAAACCATGTTGGGGATTGGGGTACTCAGGTACATGAAATTGATCTTCCTGTGTGAATTTACAGATCTTTTTATGCTGATAGCTATGACATGTGTTTTTTACAAATCAAAATACTCTACGTTGAACCATCAATATCCACATTGTAGGATGTATGTGGTATTGCACATATATGTTTGTTCTTCTTTCCTTTTACTTCTTGTGAATAAATATTGTAAAACTTTTGTTTTGCAGTTTGGAATGTTGATCGAGTACCTATTTGAAAGGTTTCCTGACGGGAAAGTTAATGATCAAGATATTGGAGAACTTGAGGTGAGTAATTTTATATTGAAGTTATACCATCTGTAGATTATGTAGCATCTCATTGGTATACTAATATGTCTCTAATGACATAGTTCCAACAAGCTCCTTCATTTTGCTCTGCGGAAATAGTTGGATGGTTCTGAAAATTTTACAGAATATTTACTTGTAATATAATATGGTGTATATTAACTATCTGATAGAAGTCAAATATTTTTGGTATACCAAGTCTGATAGTTGCAACTACCATGATGCTAAGTAGCAGGTTTTATGCCTGTTCAATATTTTGTCGATCATTTATATAAAAACAAGATGCATTCTGAGGTGTCATTTTGTAATGTGTTCTGTCATCTCTAGGTTAGTTTTTATTCTTTAAAGTTCATTGGAGATACTCTATGAATTCTTAATCAGTTGATGTTATCTTGACTCGATTATTACTCTGATAGGCATTTTATAAGGCGTCAAAGGAGAGATTTGATGATGATGCTGAGTTCAAAGCGAGGGCCCAACAGGCGGTGGTTAGACTTCAGGTGTGTGGCCCAAACAACTTATCCATCTATTTATATGTTCTTATTATGTAAATTAATGAATTTTAAAAATAGGGTGGCGACGAAAGGTACCGCAAGGCATGGGCACAAATTTGTGAGATAAGTCGAAATGGTTACGAAAAAGTATATCAGCGTTTGGGAATCCGATTGGAAGAAAAAGTATTATGTTCGTGTAACATCTTAGTTGTTTCTTTACAGACCCAACAATCAGTCACAAATGTTGCTAGTATATTTAATGAATTTTTATCATTTGAGTTTTATCTCCTTTTTCATTGGAACATAAATATATATTATGCAAATTTACTGGTTTCAGGGTGAAAGCTTTTACAACCCCTTTATCCCTCACACACTTGATCTGCTGAGAAAACAAAACTTAATTGAAGAAAGTGAGGGCGCACGGGTTATTTTCATTGAAGGAAAAGATATACCTCTTATTGTGGTAAAAAGTGATGGAGGCTTCAACTATGCTTCAACTGACCTTGCTGCATTATGGTTCGTCATATTTTTTTAGCAAGTATTTCTTTGTACCTGGTTTTGTTCAAGATATATATATGTTTTTCCTTTAACCATTTGCGTGTGCATATGCGGGTATCGACTTAATGAAGAAAAAGCTGAGTGGATAATTTATGTCACTGATGTAGGACAGCAAGATCACTTTGGCATGTTCTTCACTGTAAGTCCACTTTCACACAACAAAATATATCCCAAGTGGTGAATTGGATAATTTTTTTATTTAAAATATCAATCCTGCTTTTTTCAGGCTGCTAAACGCGCAGGGTGGCTCCCAGCTGGAGAGGGACAATACCCAAGAATAAGTCATGTAGCGTTTGGTCTTGTTCTTGGTGATAACCGAAAAAGATTCCAAACTCGTAGTACTGAAGTTGTTAAGTTGGTTGATTTGCTTGATGAAGCCAAAACTCGTTGTAAAGCGGCTCTTGTGGAGCGAGGTATTTACCCATTTAAACCCTTAACAAAATATTCTAAGGTTTTTGTTATCAATAATAACTTTGTAGAGTACAATAACAAAAAAATATTGTTTTCTTATATAAAATGTGTTAAGTTTATATTTCAACATTTACCAGGCAAGGCTGCTGAGTGGACTGCAGAAGAGCTTGAGCTGACTGCTGAAGCAGTTGGATATGGTGCTGTTAAGTAAGATGCTAATGCCTCACATGTGTATTACGATGGCTATCGGATTCATGCTGTTAACAACAAACTATACTTATGTTTTTAATGAATCTCCATAATCCTGGTTTTTTCTCTCAAATATATGGCATAGTTTAAACAGTTTCTATTTTTGTTACCAGTTCATACCAATTTAACTAATGGCTCCATAGATTCGCTACTTTTAGGTCAATATAGTAGTACTTTAATTTGAAAGGTTTGCAGTTTCTTACAAATTAAGTATATATATATTTGCAGTTCAATTTTGGCTGAACTTGCTTAAATTGAAATGTTTGCAAATTTGAAGCTCAGAATCACTATCGAGTACAGTAAAACTGAACTTTCTTTTTGTTTATTTTTCGATTGACAAATAAAACTAATTATGCAATATGTATATAAAGTTGAAACATATTTGAATGCGACTGTAAAACTGTTCTTTTGTTATTTTATTTGTTTATTAATGTAACGTGCTCTTGTATTGATTGTGTATGCGTGTGCTTTTAACAGATATGCAGATCTGAAGAACAACAGATTGACGGATTACACATTCAATTTCGATCAGATGCTTAATGATAAGGTATGCACGATGTTGTTCTCCTATTTATATTTCACGTCTGCTTAACTAGTTGCATTGTGCAATCCTATATTCAATATTTTTCACATTTCTTTCTCATTCTCCATATTCTTTGTAATCTGAATTTGATGTTTGTTGATACATAGGGAAATACTGCTGTATATCTTCTTTACGCACATGCAAGGATTTGTTCAATTATTCGGAAATCTGGTAGAGACATTGAGGCATTGAAGAAAGTAAGTTTTCATCATCACTTTACTCTAGTGCATTCTTATTTCAGGTTATCAAATTGAATACCGACTTTATGAATGAATCTAATTGTTTGTGACAGGAGGGACAATTGATATTGGAAAAAGATGTAGAGCGCAAGCTAGGATTACATTTGCTCCAGTTTGCTGAGGTATGACAATTTCTCAAAGAAGAACCAGTTTTGGTTATGTTATCTCTGATGGGTCAAATAAGTCCAGATAAAAACTGCAGTTAGATAGAAAAGTGGTTGCAAGTCTACTGAATTCATATAAACACGTCTAATGTTCTTAATCGCATTACTGAAGAAAGTTGGATCATTTTTTTTTATCATGTTAAACATACTTATTCAGAGCAATGACAGAAATGCGTTGATCTTAATAAGATGTTAATCTTTTATCTTGAGAATACGCTTTAGGTGGCTTTAAACACATTCACTTTTTGGTTATTTCTTCAGTGCTTTATCAATTTGGTCAAATGCTCATGTTTTTCAGGTTGTCGAGGAGGCTTGCACAAATCTCTTGCCAAATGTCTTGTGCGAATACTTGTACGAATTATCTGAGAAGTTTACCAGTTTTTACTCGACGTGTCAGGTAAATTAATATATCATGCATATGTTATTTCTGTACAATAATACTTTTGTTTTGTAAAGATGGTTGTGTGCCGTGGTCATGTCATTTTGAAACCCCTAATTGTAACATTTCCATCTAAAGTTATAAAGTTTACAAAATTACTACTCCTACAAATGTCTTCTTTTTTATAAATCAGTCATTTGCGTATTAAAGTTATCATTATGCAAGCTGCTTTTTTGGTTACAAAATGACCCGAATAGACATAAGCCATTGTTCTTTTTTTTTTTTTTTTTTCTTCTTTTCTTTCTAATGTATAAAAAATGTAAAATGGCTAGATTGTACTTTATTAAAAAATTCCGTTTACTAAATACTAGGTTAAAACTTATTTCACTTTTTAAAAATTTTGTGCATGTTGTTGGGTCTCCTGAGGAGTCAAGTAGATTACTGTTATGTGAAGCAACTGTTGTAGTAATGCGGAAATGCTTCCATCTTTTAGGCATCACTCCTGTTTACAAAATCTAATATCTAATTTTCATGTTGGCCCTTTCTTTGATTGTAACACAAGTTTGTACTTAAAGAAAACCCCTTACATTTTTCTCCCATCTCTTAAAAGATTGCAATATATGGTTTCATTAGGATAATCTCTTGTAGGTGGTGCTTGAAGTGTGTTATTAGTATATTATTGTAACATTGTACGGGATATTTAGTCATAGTTACGGTGAGATGGTTCAGAGGGGGAATGGTGAGGTCGTGAGTTGTGAGGTCATTAGATGTTGAGGTTATGAGTTGATTCAAGTTGAGGATAGTATGAGGTAGTGTGGTGGTTCACGTCATGGATATAGTGAGGTTGTAAAATGGTTTAGGTGTGGATATGGTAAGTTTTATGAGGTGTTCAGCATCGGATGGTGAAGATTGTAAAGTGGTGAAAAGGAGAGGTCGGTATTCATGTTGTGAGATGGTGAGAGAGGTTGTAAGCCAAGGTCGTTAAAGCAAGAGGTTTGGGGGTTTTCATTAGATGGTGTTGATACTTGTTGGGTTATTTTCTTCATTCTACTATCGTCACTACTCGCAATGCCACCACTTGGTTAGATTGTGTGTTCGGAACTGTGTATTTTGGGATATGGTGTGGGNTTGTGAGGTCATTAGATGTTGAGGTTATGAGTTGATTCAAGTCGAGGATAGTATGAGGTAGTGTGGTGGTTCACGTCATGGATATAGTGAGGTTGTAAAATGGTTTAGGTGTGGATATGGTAAGTTTTATGAGGTGTTCAGCATCGGATGGTGAAGATTGTAAAGTGGTGAAAAGGAGAGGTCGGTATTCATGTTGTGAAGATTGTAAAACTTTGAGCACTCTGTGGTTTTAGGAAAGTTTTATAAACCAGAGGCTCTGATACCACTTTTTGGTCCCTTTTACCCGGTTAAGTTAACTATGAAGTTAATCTAACCGTGTATTATGGCATAATGATGTAATGAAGTTCTTTGATAAAACAAGATATAAGAGTAAAACGTAAATCAAAACACAAGGTAATTTTCAACGTTTAATTCTTATTATAAATGAATCAAAGAATTATACCCAAGTGTTTGCGGAATAAACACTTGGGATTGAAACGACAAGTATGGTGTGTTTCTCCTCACTAAACTTAAACTATGCTTAAGTGACAACTAAGGTACAATCGAGCTATCTCGAGTACAAGTATGTTCTTTGGAGGAGAAAAGGGTTTGTGAATGTCTAAGCATTAATTACACAAACTTGACCTTTTCTCCTCTTTATGATCCTATTTATACACAAGTATAATACATACTATTGTCCAATGTATTAAAGACTTAAAGACTTCATAAGATAAATCTTTAGAAGATCTTGTTTACTGTTGAAGGCAACCCATATTGGGCTAGAAGACAGATAACCTTTTTAGGCTTAGGTTGGATTGTAGCCAAATAAGGAAAGTTTGACTTATAAAGTGATAAAGCACTTTATTGGAACAGTTCAAACTTTCCCTCCCAATTCCGCCTATTCTTCAGTCTTCAGGTAGCTTTCTTCAGTCTTCATAGTTGGTGAGGAGACTTGGGGATTCAGTGAGCTATTGTCATCACTCACTGACTCCATCATCTTCTTCTTTGGCTTAGATGCCATTCACTGAGAGTCTGCCTCACTGAATGGAAAACCTTTCTTCGTTAGGCTTGTTCTAAACATCTTGAAGATGACTCACTGAGTGATTGTTCACTCAGTGACTTGATTATGTTTAAGGGAATTCAACACTTAGGTTATTTTATGTTCAAATCCTAGTTAAGGAACGCTTGGGTACTTTCAGTGACCCAACATTCTCCCCCTATTTGGATATACAAATAGCCTAAGTGTTCTATGAATCAGTGTGAGTGAGCAAAACGTCTTCTTCTCACACTGAACGTATCTAAGTAATATTAGGACACTGATTAACCAAAATCATTACTTCATTAATCATTATTACATTCCTAAAATTGACAAAAGATACAAAATGGATAGGTGGTGTTGCAGATTCAGATGTTGAGCTTGTAGCCAAG
>LBNU01002818.1:147427-162547 GCA_014162995.1 Artemisia annua | reverse complement strand
CCCACACTAATTTGGTAGAAAGTAGAAAGAAGTCAGAAACACGGGTGAATACCCGTGGCATGCTAGTTTTTGATCACCGAGTCACTAGCTTGACTCGATCCCCGCATTCATTGGTTCATGGGGAAAGTTTGAAGATCCGGGACAACCATGGATGGTATGTCCTCTCCAAAGTAATGCTTCAACCTGTGACTAATCACTTCCATACCCATCTACACTCGAAAATAAGTGCTCCAATTCATCCATTCTTCATTCCTAACATCATTGTAAGTACTCTAAACACAATTACTTTCCTGATCTGTGTCTAGGAAATTCTATTTATGCACTAAAACAAAAAACTTGGGGTTATGCATAAACCTAGGAAATCATGTAGAACATATCCTATAAACAAAACTAATTATGTTTTCCATTAGTTAGGAATTGCATCTTATAGAACATTATCACAATATATCAAAAACCCCATGATAAATTTGTTGGAAAAACTTCTCACATTTAGGAATAATATTCTTTTTGCATTGTAAATACAAAATCAAAACGTTACTTTCAAAACATCACTTGCATAATGTCTCTTGAATGCTAAAGGGAATACATAACTAATATGTATTTTCGGGTACATTCAGACGTAGCTACATTGAATTAGGAGCGTTTGGGTTATCTTTGTTTTACTACAAAATGCTTGCATTTCAAAATGTTTTGAGCATCAAAAGAGTCAAGATAACCGCAACTCCACATTGTTTCCATATAGGCACACACTAGAATTTCTTTTCTTAATCATGGTTTACTAAAACTTAAATTGTGTTTCTAGGTTCATCATGCCTCCCGAAACTTTCTATGACCACAAAGACACCACCAAATACCTACCCAAACACCATAAGACTAAAGGTCTCACCTCAAAACAAGTAGAAATCTTTAAGAACCTTGAGAAGCGTTATGTTCATGAGGGAAGAACCATAGACCCTACCTTCTTAGCCGGAACAAACATTCGTGAGGAACTTTCCATCATTAACTTTGATTGTCTCTTAGAGATAGATGAACCAATTTGTCCTCGCTTCATTCTTGAGTTTTATGCCACCGTAACCCTTAGTACGGATGATGATGGTTACATGTCCGTAGACTTTTCAATCAATCATAATGACTATGAAATCCCCTTGCACCAATTTGCCCAAATCCTACGTATTCCAAATAGGGGTACATGTCTTTACACCGATAAGTGGCCACTCTCAACTCTTGATAACATCAATGACCGCATTCATTCATATGACACCCCTCTAGTGAGCAAGGAGGTCATTCGTGACCACCTTTTTGTTAGGACCTCTCATACTAGGAGAACTCAAGGAGGAGAGGAAGTTGCAAAAGACCCTTTTGTAATGGAACTTAATGAGTTAAGACCACAATTCTTGAAATGGGAAGAGAACATATGGGCCAATGTGATAAGCACCTTAGGAAATAGGGATCATATCAACACTTGCCTTTCTTACATGCTCTATAGTGTATCCACCCACCAAACCTTCAACTTGGCTTACTACATAGCCAAGAGAATGGCAAACATCTCGGTCCAAAGCACCACCGCTCTTCCATATGAGATGCTTCTCACGCGTCTCTTTAGGTTTTGTGAGCCCATTCGTCCAAGTCCTAGAGGTCTTCGCCTAGATTATCCTCTCATTCCGCACACCTTTTTACCATTAAGTGATGTGAGAGTTTACAAAGCCAAAGGAAAATGTCCTCACCCTCCTACCTCATCATCATCATCATCCTCCTCCATGAGTGAAGATGACGGCTTACCAAACTCAAGGCTTCCACCACTCGAGTACATCTCACAACTTCCATCAATCCCAAATGAGTCGGCGGAGTACAAGAAATCAAAAGGAGTTTGGAAAAGCATTGCACGCTACCTCACAAAGATCAACAAGAAATTGAACAAGAAATGAGTGTGTTAAGGGGTGTTTGGCACAAGGGTGCATTTGAACAATTTGGTTGTTAAAACAATGTTATTTCGTGTCTTTATGAACTTGTAGGATGATATTATGACTATGGATTATGTGTGTACTAATAATATTTGCAGGTAATGACTTTCTAGTGCTTTGCCGATTTTCATTTTTCGCTAGACAAGTGAAAGTTAAAATCGATCTCGTGAACTCTATCGGTAAGAGTGTTATTCTTTGCATTTTTACATATGCAAAGTTACTTTAATTTTAAGAAAAATTTTGAAAAACGGAAATCACCTACTAGTTCAAAATTGTCCTCTGTATGGATTTTGAGGTCCCACGGAAATGGCAGAACCAAAGCGTTGGTTCCGTCCGTTCAAATTTTTGGTACCGCCAAAAATAACCCACGGACAAGGCGGAACCAATTTTTGGGTTCCGTCCTTGTTGTCGGATGGTTCCGTGGAATTTGCAGACCAGGTCCAAACTTCGAATTTTTTGAATTTTTTAGTGATCCTTAGGTTCCAAACTTGCTTCCTAAATGATTGTTAGTATTTATAAGTAATTCTAGAGCCCTCTAAACACACATTCAACAATAGGATCATCATTCCCGCCAAAATTTCAAAAACACCCAATCTAACCCAAGGAACCTTTCTGTTACAAGGAAGGAACCATCTCTTTGGTTCCTCCATATCCGTGGAACTTCTGACCACATAGGCATTCCATGATCACATAGCATTTAGTGCAAAATCTTGGTCTTTTACTCCATCCATCTTCATTGGATTGACTTCATATGATGTGACTAGTTCTTTAAACTATTCCAAATGATTAGGAACCTCAAAATTCTATGGCTCAACACCAAATCCAAACACTACTTTCAAAATCATGTTCTTCCTATAAATTGATCAACACCTCACACTCTCAATTTACACCATCACCTTCACTTCTCTTAATCTTGTACTTCTAGCTAACCAAAGCCTTGCAATGACAAAATCCAACACCTCATCCGAATCCTCTAGACGCATTAAGAAAACCGCAAGGATAAGTGTTAAACCATGTTGCTTAAACAAAACCATCCAAGTGAACTCATCATCATCAAGTGACTCATCACTCAACATTTCCTCACCCATCAAAGATACAAATTTCCTCAACCTTGCAACTCCAACTCCATCACCAAAAACATGCAATGCCAATACAATGACCACTCCTCCACCAACTAAAACACCAAGTGATCCATCACCACCTTCGGCACCAACTCAACCATCGAAAACTCCATCACCTCAATCACCCAAAATGACACCAATGGAATTTTTTCAAACACCACCAACATCACCACATCCTTACTTGGAAACTTTAGAGGACCTACCATCAAGATCATCAAACCCACCACCATTGCCACAATTTGACACCATTGCTCAAATAGAATCTCAACAACAACCAAGGTTTCAACCAAGTGAATCATTTGATCATCCTCCTCATCAACCATCATTGGTAGAGCGTATGGCCTACCGATATGCTAGACCATCAATCTTTCCACAAGACCAAGCTCATCCAAAACCACAACCATTGTTGTTTCACCCCATTCACAATGATATTCATGGACCCCTTTTTGGAGAACCAACTCTCAACCATCATAACCAACAACAAGAACCAACTCAAGTGCACTCTCAAAACTTTGAATCCCTATTTCCTTCCTATGAGGAAATAGAAGCATCCATATGGGCCAACTCTCCAAACACTCATGAAGAATTCAATACTCGCTTGAACCATCTTTATGCTTTCAAGCATATGGTTGACTCTCACCTCAACCATATCATGGATTTCCAAACGGCACTTTACTCATCAATTGTAGGAAATCAAAACTCCTCTCAACCATCCACATTTGCTCCATCAACCATGAGTGATCCACCAACAAATGAAATCCCACTTCCACCAAATTTCCCTCGTCATGATTGTGGAAATTGTGAGAGAACCGCTCATATAAGTGAACGATGTTAAAGTGATATCCGTGAACTTACATATGAAATGAGGTTTATCCTAAACCATATTTTGGAGCGCCTTAATGCCATCTCTCATCCACCTCAAACTTAGAGCATCCTTAGGAAATCAAATAAATGGTAGAATCTCACCTAGGAACTTTCTCGTTTTATAGTTGTAGTTTCATTTGTTTGTATTTTCCCATATATGACTAGTAGACTTTTTCAAGTCTTTATATTTGACTTTTCTAAAGTCAAACTATGAATTTTACTTGGAATACAATAGTTCTACTTTTATGTCTTGTTTGGTATTTCTCATTTGTGTTGGTTGCTTATATACTTTGTGAATATTATTGTGAGATGATCTATTATATACTTGTAGCTACATCGAACTAATTTTTTTTTTGTAGGATCAAAATCTATGTATCCTTAATTGGCACTCCTTTTAGGGGGAGTATTGTCCAAGGGGGAGTATATGACTTGAATCACTTCCGCTACGCTACTCGTCTTTTTGTTTCGACAAAAAGGGGAGATATATATTTAACCAATCCAACTTTATTTTCATCTCATTTGCATATCATGAAAATGTAACATAAATTACATATTTCAAAAAGACTCAAAATCTATAATTATGCATTTGCTTAAAAATAAAATTTTTATTTTGTCATCAACAAAAAGGGGGAGATTGTTAATACAAATATCGCCTAAAAACGTTATTTATATTTTACGATCTTTACTTTGTTTTGTTAACGACAAAAGGTAAAGTTTATTTTTAGCAGCAAGTAAATATAGATTAAAAGTCTTTCAACTTAAACATCACTCAAACCACATTTACATGTTTTCATAAAGTGATGACAAACTATAGAATGGTTAAGTATACTTTTAGAATACATACATGTTAAGGTATACTTCATATGTTAAAGTATAATTAGTAAGTTTTTGTGATTAGTAAATAATTAGTAATCAAACATTTTTAGTAAAACATTTACTTACTAAACATCTTTTATTAACATTTGTAAGCTACATAATATATACATTCTACAAAGTTTGTTTTATTTCTTAATATGGAATAGTGAAACTAGTTTATATCATCACTTGCATCACACAAGTCTTGATAAGGAAACATTTGTGTAAGAGACATGTTTTGTTTTGTTGTGATTCATACTCAAAGATCTCAAAGTTGACTTTGTGAGATCTTGAGAATATTAAGTTAGATTGTGAAATGTTTTATGCAGGAATCTGTCAGACATGCTGGCGGAACCCTCGGGCATAACGGACGGAACCAAAGGATTGGTTCCGCCGTATCCGTGGGTTGATCTGTTTGCTTGCCTATAAATAGCAACCCATTCTTTTAGTTTTTGTCATCACTTACAATCATAACACATTTCATATACATTCATTCTTTCATCTAACTCAGTTCCATTTACATATTTGTGAGCTTCTTTTGTAGCAAGAAGATCATAAGTTCATCCGAAAAGTAACAAGCTTCAACACAACGTTGCAAGACTTGTTAGCTTAGCATTGTGTAAACTTGTGTAGTTTATACACCATTTGATTGTATCTATTTGTAGTGATCGGTTAGTATTTTAGTCCTTAAAATACATAGTGTGGTGGGAGTTGTTGTACCCTTATAAAAGAACTACCGGGAGTGGTTGTACCCTTATAAAAGAACTCGACATCTAGCTTAGTGTCAGAAATAGGTGTAAGCGATGTGTAAGGTTTTCTCCGCCAGTTAAAGGAGTTTGTTGACTAGTGCAAGAAACTCTCGAGTTGGATACTAGGGGCGTGGAGTAGGGCAAGGAAAAAGAGTCCTTGTAGCCGAAACACGATAAATACTCGTGTTGTGGTTTGATCGTTTCTTACTTTTACTCTTGCATATTATTTATTACTTACTTGTTTAATTATCAATTACACGCAAAAGTTTTCAAAGAAAATCAATTAAAAACCGGTAAACTATTCAACCCCCCTTCTAGTTTTCCACAAATAGAATACTTAAAATTTAGCTTTACACATTTCAATGCTAAAAGTACAAGTGATTCAACACAATTAGACATTTAATACCATAAATGAAGTATAATTAGACATTTACAACTTTAGTAGCTACATGTACACACCGCTTTGTCTTTGCAATTAATGGCCTTAAAATATCACAATTATACATTAAATAGCATTAAAAACACCCCTACACCTAGTGTTACAATTATTTAAACATATGTAAAACCCTCTATATAATTCCCATCCATAAATGCAAACGTTTACCTCCAAAATCCACATCGAAATCAAATCAGATACAACCATAACCACAAATCCGAATCCTAGACAAACCCTATACATATGACTCCCATGAGTCAAGGCTTGACCCCACTCGATTCCAACAGTCCGAGTCACATCAAAACAAACCCGAATCCAAAACCAATCACAAAAATAAGAAATAATAAGAAAAGAAAAGAAGAAATCAATCAAACTATAATCCACACCGAATCACTTTCCGAGTTGACCGAGTCGTGACAGAAAAACAAGATCCACACGGTTTTTCATGTTTAAAAACATTTAGTTAAAGGTTTTATCAAATGAAATTATTATAAATCGGATTTTATTAAAAAGTAAAAATTAGGGCTTGCTAAAAATGGTGTAAAGGGGAAAGAATAAGGTGCGTGGGTTACCAAAACGGAGAGAGAAGTGGCGAGGGGAGGTGCGGCGGTGGTGATGTACGGACTGTATTGTGGCGCGTGGATGGTGTTACACGGTGCTTCGAGAGCTAATAAGCTCCAGAAATGCTAGAAATAGGTTGATCTATCGATTGGGAGGGAAAAAGGTCTCTCCGGAAAAATTATTCCGGCGACGGTGGTGCCGGATTCTGCTGGTGCTGGCCGGATATTATGAAGATCCGGTGAGGGAGTTTAGAGAGAGATAGTGAGAGTAGGTGGAATGTGTGTTTTATTATTAGTTGTAAAATGAATTAAAAAATGAAATAAATGGTTTTTATATTAAATGGGGAGGGGTGGATATGTAAATTGAAAAGTGAGGGTAGATTGTGTAAGATAGGGGCGGAGGGGCCATATATGTCAATTCGGCTAAACTTTTCACAAAAAACGATTATGGGCTCATTCGACATAGCAAACGGACTCGAAAAATTACGAAACTTGCGCCATTATTCACGAAAACGTTGTGTATCGAGAAGTCCTACGTGAAGAGTAGAATGCATATGTATATTTGATCTGTGACACTGTTTGGACACGCTACTAGATATTTTACGCCCATAAAATTTATTTTAGGGTACCCGCAGCTGCAACGCGGGAGGACCCTGCTAGTAAATCAAGATCATGTAAACGTAAGTTATATAAAGAGAACACAACGTAAAACATGTGTGAGAATGTGAGATTTAAAACTTGCAAACCTGACTGTGAACCTAAATTATCGAAAAAAATATTAATATTTGAAGTAATTAACTACATGGTAACATATCTCAATTTTAGCGATATATAAGGCTTCCTAAGATTAAAACGAGAAATAAGTAATTAAACAATATCAACTCCTTCATAGGGCTAAAAAGAAAAGGAGCATCATACCTTGACCAAAATTCTGCAGTTGATAGCTTCTTATGGTTGGATACTTACTGATTTTGTGATTTTGAAATAATATGGTATGTGTGGTAATGGAGAGAGTTAATACGTAAAATGGGATATATGGTGAGTTTGTGAGGTTATTTTCCTATTTTTCCTCTCCCACTAACATGGAGGTTAAAACATTATCAAAGTGTTGTTGAATTAGAAAGGGTATAAAATTATAGCGTGTGTCTTGGTTAAGTCAACATGGAGAGAAAAAAGTGGGCAGTTTTGTAAGTTAAAAGAAATTAAATTTACATCTATCTTTTATATAATAAAAGAATTACATCATTTAGGAGTTTTTTTTTCAAATCCCTTCTCAATGTAAAAGAAATTAGACCAATAGGAGAGCTCGATTTTGCCACGTAAGCAAAATCGAGCGACGTGATTGGTCAATAGAAAGTCAAAATTGAATCCAATTTGGTCAAAATTAAAAAATTTGGTGGAGAAATTTAGTTAAGAAAAAAAAATGCATAAAAATATAGGTGTCAAATTTATGAAAACAAAAACTTAAAGAAAGAGGAAGTAATTAATAAAACTTTAGTGGTTGAATTTTAAATAAATTATATAGAGTTAAGTGTAAAATTACAAGTTTCCATGTTTTTTAATAACTTTATAAAAAACACAAATAACCCCTTACACTTTATACCCATTATACTTTATAATATTAACTTTGTTTAAAATTACATGAGTATTAGCATTAGTTTTTAGACTTTCATCTATTAAAATTATAATATGCGAATTAGTTTTAATATTGTTAGTTTTAGACTTTTATCTATTAGAATATTTTTTTAAATAAGGACTCATGTTATTCTATTTAAAAGTTTAATTTATGCGTACACGGGTTTGAATATTAAATACGGTTAAATTATTAGTAACGGGAATATAAATATCAAATAGTAAGCACGAGTTACTGTGGCGATTCTACTTATAACCACGACTCATGAAATTGTTATTTAAAATTTATATATGAATACCCATAAAAAAAATTTAAAACTTTACGGAACATATTTTAACTTCATTAATGCTCATTATGTACTTCTAAACTCGCACATTTTGTACAACATGATATCAATAGTTAAAGTTAAACAATAACATCAACATCAACCTCAGCATGTCTGTCAGTTAAAAACGTTATACAAAGCTAATTTACTCATTTTGAAAAGCGATATGCTCTATTAGGCTCCACCCTCTATTTTTTATTACTTTAGCAGAAAGTGTATTGTGCGCGTTGTTAAGTCCGAAAGAAATGAAGAAAAAAAAGTGTACGTTTTATCCCAATAATTTGAGTATTAGCTGATTTATGTTTCTTTCAGAACGTTTTATATACCAGTTGGTCCTTATGCGCTGTTTATTCGAATTTAACACATTAAGAGACTGGGAATACAAGTTCATCACCAAATATGCTAAAGTTGGAACCATAAAAACCCCCGAAACTACACCTGATGCATCAACTACGGATTTACTTTGAAGGTTACTTAGAACATATATTTGATATAATAATTTGCTTATATGGTATATATGTTTATTGAATTTTAAAATCAAGTTGTCTCTTGAATTTTCATATACTTAAACGGCTAACTCACATAATCCCAAGTTAACGTTATATAAATGCCTTTGTCACAAGCACTGATATGTGTTGCATTAACCTTATTCCAAAGTTGCAACAAAAAAACAAATCTCATAAGTATTTGATGAGTTAATTGCTTTTGAATTTGTTGTAATATAGAATAATGTTGATCTAGAAAGAGATGTAACTAATGTGTCTCCTTCACTTGAAAATCTACTGCGAAAAGAATGAGCCGGTTTACTAAAGTAGGACTTGCTTAAGTTATTTGAGTTTGGGACTGTTATTTTCTACTAATTAGAGTAAGTTTTTAAAAGGTTTTGGGACCGTCTTAATAGTTAGAATTGGTGATTAGGATTGTTTTAATAGTTATTAAAAGGTTTTTATGACTGTTTTAATTGCAGAATTCAACGTGTTGGGCTGTTTTTAATAGCTGAATTGATGGGTGCTTGAAACTGCCTTGATCGCTGAATTCAAGGGTGTTTGAGACTATTTCAATTGCTAATTTTAAGGGAGTTTGGAACTGTAATAATAGCCAAATACAGGGGTGTTGTGACTGTTTTTAATAGGCATTGTTATTGCAAAATAAATTTGACTTATACTAAATTAATAGATGTAAAGTTCAAAACTTTTTAAAACAATATATTCGGTATTAAATACATGATAAAATTTTTATGTCAAAACCCCGTGCGCGCACGGGTATTATAACTAGTGATGTATATATAAGCAACACTGATAATGACTTAAAGAGTCTTAATTCATAAATAGGTAAATTTATTAAGTCATTAAGTTTGTTTGGTGCTTAATTTAAATGGATGATCTGAGGGTCTCCATATTAAGTCATCACTTTTATCCTACTTTTACATATTTACCCTCCTACTTCTTAACTTCTAATTCAACGTTTATTTTAAATAAAAGGGCATAACAATAATTTTTCTAATTCAGACACTTTATACATCACACAAAACAAATAACCATTAATTCGTTTACAAACAGACAGCATATAATCAGACATACACTTTAATTTAACACGACTTGATAAAAAAACTAAACAAACATGCCCTAAATATGTTTACATATAATGAAAGAACACTTACTTTGAAGCTTTAGCTATGGGATTTAAGATAATAATTACTCAAAATTATTAGACATGAAACACACATGATTACAAAACTATTACCTAATAATGGTCAGAATCCACTCCATTTTTTCGTATGACATAGTTTTTAGATATGCCTCATCATGATACATTATAGTAATTATCATACGTAATTTGGAAGTAGAACTCATTATCACGTATTTTTTTTGGAAGTATTACTAATACACTATAAGCTGTAATTTTCAAGACATACAATTTTAATCATATTTTTAAGCATGATAAATTTGATTAGAAATCAACATCATTTCAGGTGGTGCTTAATTCATGACGAAAAAAAGGCTTTACCAATATGGTAAGCAAAATATCTTTGATTTGTACCGTCTACAAGTGAATAAAACACTTTGATTTCGAAAGTCGAATGGACTACTTATACATTCATATTTTAGACATTAGTTTCTGTTAAACCTTTTAACACACGTGTCAGAGAGTGGCACGCGGAATAGGTTGCTTTCAACATCGTCACAAACACAAACCTCTTTATGTTCAAATTGACACACTGCCCCAAAAGCTATGTTCAAGTACAACATGTAAGGCTAGTAGGCAAGAGACAAGTTTTTTCACCATACACATCAGCGCCAGCTTTCTCTCTCATCTCACTCCCCTTCACCACTCTTCACCAATTAGTGGGCAAGGGATATGTTTTCTCACCATAATTTTTTTTTAATACTTACAAAATTAAAAACATAAACGAAATTAAAACGTTACATAAACTACATAAACTACGATTTTAAACTAAACTACATAAACGTACGAAATTTAAGCGTTACATAAACTACATAAACATACGAAAGTAAAACATTACATAAACTTCGAAATTTAAACTAAAACTTGAAACACCATGAGCACCATAATGATCTCGATATATATATATTTTTTAAATAGTGGGGTGGTATGATTTTTTTTAACTCCCAACGTATATATATTTTTCTCAACGTGGGGCTATTATAAATTCAACGTTCATAATTTAGAGTTGCAAGCGACAAAGTGAATAAATTCAACGTGGAGGCCATTAGAACACATTTGGAAAATAAATACAACGTCCATAATTACATGTTCATAATTCAACATTTATAATTGCAACTTACAAAGTGAATAAATGCAACTTACAAAGTGATAAATGAGATGGTGGGGCCTGTTTTTCAGCTTTTACAATTAGTGAAGGCTTCACCAAATATTATTTCGGTAGCTGTGCCTCAAGCGTGAATAGCAAAGGATGGCAAGGAAGTTGGCGCGTGATGTGGGGCCCTAAATGAAGGTTTCACATCCTTGACAACCAGCCTAAATCACAAATGTTCTTGTCAAAAGCACATAGAAGATACTCCGTATAAAAAACCAGATATTCATGAATTATTAACTGGAGGAAGCAAAATCGTAAGAGTTGTTGAGCCGAAAGTGCTCGTTTACATGAGAATGTTTATGTTTATTTCAACCATAGTGGATAATCATTTCATGTCTATGTGGCATGAAGAGGTCATAATTCTTTAACCTCTTTATAAATTCAATACATTTAATGCATTTGTTAAAAAAGACATTTTACGAACTTGCAAAGGTTTATACTATAGTGAATGTAGGTTTATAAAATCAAAAGGTCTAAAATTTATTGATATATTAATGTATAAACCTTTTGTAAAAAGTTTATTATAGTGGATGCTCTAACCACGTCTGACATCCCTCCCAAAGTCCCATCACTTAGAAATTGCTTTTAATCAATCTCTTATATTCATAAAACTAAAATTAACCCTAAAACTTACCCAAACAAATCGACTTCTTATGCATAATCAATTCAACACCCAAAACAAATCGTCTTCTTATGCATAATTAACCCTAATTGAATATTCATAAAGCGGCTAAAGATTTGTTTGGGTAAGTTTTAAGTTTTTCTGTTTTGTTCTGCGAATTGTTTATATGTATGTAACTATGTATTCTATCTTCTAAAGAGGCTGATACCAAAGCGTAGGGAGCTGATTGAGGAGAATGAAGCTTTGGGATCGTGTGATGTGGCGCTTGACAGTTTGGAGGCGTTAAGAAAAACCCAGGCCAGGCACATCGACCTACTTGCACATTTGATCAAGATTTATGGTGAAGCTGATGCTGGTATTCGCATGTAGGAAGGTTATGTTCAAAAAATGGCTGAAAATAATTAGTGAAATGGGGTCTTTTGGGTATTTCCTGGGGTAGGTTAATGGGGTCTTTTGGGTTCTTGTTTTAGGAATTTAAGGTTCTTCTTGTAGTCTACGTGCCACTATGATGAATATATAAATCTATGTTTTAGCGTTTAATCTTTGTGTATTCTCCTATTTTGTGTACTGTTCATATGACCAAAAACAAACACCCCTTTATGTCAGCATATCCAAAGACAGTGGTTTGGGGGCAAAATGCAAAGGCTTTTAATCACTAAATGTTATTGTATGGTATTAGTGTTGACAGTGGGAGGAAACAAGCGAATAACACAAACCAAACACCCTTTTTATGTACTGTTTCTATCGGCAAAAACCAAACACCCCATCATATGAGGAAAACCCCAAATACAGTGGCTATAAATTTTGTAACAACAAAATCAAACACCCCTTTATTGACAAGAGTGTAGTACATAGTTGCTCCCTGAAGTTGAATGTCGTGTTAAATTTAACCATATCATAGATATAAATGTGTTTTGCCTATTATATCCTTGGGAATATACCAAAAAATGAGCCTTGACCGAGACCAAACTGGTCAAGGGACGCATTCGGCCTAAAAATCCCAAGGTTTGGACGCATGACGATGATTTTAGAATATGGGTCCCAAACGATGTTTTTGGGAAAGTTCAGGGACCAACGGTGTATTTTTGTCTTTTAAGTAAAAACAATAAGAGAATATTCTCTTTGAGCGGAGAGAGTAATTTAGAAACTAGTTTTGGAAAAAAAAATCAAAAATACAGGAAAGGTCCACGATTCATGTTTGACTCGCTCACACGGATCCAAAACACATTTCAAAATAACCCCAAGCAACTTCCATACCTAATGAAATAATCAAATCCCAAATTTGACATAAAAATGGAGAAATTATATTCGATCGAAAAAGCAAACTTGTTCGTAATATGCGGCATGCTCGGTTATATGTTTATTATTAAAAATTGCTAGATATCTCTGTTTTTTCGTAAAAGAAATATATCCTATAAATTTGTTATATATTTGGTAAATAAACTTTGATATATAAACAAAAGAATTATAGCGTATATAAACTTTTTTAGAGCTGACGACTTCGGCTCTTATAGTTTGAGAAAAGTTTAGGATAATTTTTAAAGTTGTTTGATAGGTTAAGGGTGCATTTTGAAAGTTCGTTTATTTAAAAACTATATATATACGTATTAAACTTCAAAATTTTTTAAAAAACCGTGCGTACGTCAAAAATATATCAATATTGGGCTTGTTTTGCTCGTTATCGAGAGACCTTTTATCTAGCAATTTTTTTATTAAAGAAACCGCTAGAGATTTGTTAGATATTTGGTAAATAAAATTTGTTATATAAAAAAGTTGATAATATTAAGAATTTCAGTGTGTTTTGTAAAGTTTCTTTTTTTAATAATAGGAATGTATGGGTTACTATTTGTTTATTGAATGTTACAGAAAAGTTGGGCGAGAAATTATTTGTTTATTGTAGTTTAGGTTATTCGCTCGAGGTATTTAATATATGTCGCGCTATTGTCTATATATATTATAGCGTGAGGAAACGGTGGTTCCTGATTGGAGCCACAAAGACATAAAAAATTAATTGTTTACGGATTTGAACTTTTTTTTTATGTATTTTGGGTATCCGCAAGAGATTTGTTAGGGCAACGCCCCCCACAAATATACATGTGGCTCCGCCCTAGACTAGACTTTATTGGAATGAGATTACATGCAGTTGTCTTTCTATATCATTTAAACGCTTTCTTTTATTGAAAAAAAAATGATAATTTTACAAACCAGTTTTGCCAAAAATAGTCCACGATTCATGTTTGAGTGACTCACACACGGATCCAAAAACACACATTCAAAATAACACCCCCCCGCCCCCCACAAAAAAAAAAAAAAAAAAAAAAAAAAAAAATAAACGAATAGCAACTACTTAATTCTTTGTTGTAAGCGGCTGATGTAAACTCGAACCATTAACCATAAATGTATGTCTCTTCTTCTCATCAATGTCTGACCGAGCTCGGACCAAATTCGGTTATTTTGATTTGGATCCATATGGAGTGAAGAATGTTTTTTTTTTTTTTTTTTTTTTTTTTTTTTTTAGGAAGTATAAAGAGTGGAGAAATTATAGGAAATGAAAATATAGTATGTGTTTAGTTGGTATTTATAGTTGTATTTATATATTATTTGATTTTTTTTTTTTTTTTTTTAAAATATAAAAGTAGCCTTTGTAAAAGCGAGGGGCGAGGGGTTTAAAGTATTTTTTTTTAAACGGTCTATTAAGTAGGCCGTGGAGGAGGGTATTAGATTTATTATGATATGTATTTATTTATTTATTTAATTCAGATTTGGCTTCCTAACGTTGCCGTTATTATACACATGGCCACCCGTGGCGTGGGAAGGCCCAATAACGCAGGCCTGCCTGCATCGGGGCTAACGCAATAATAACGCGTGTTAAAGGACCCCCCCAATGTGCAAGGCACGGTACCACTGTGGGTGGCTTAAAGACAACCCTCTACGCGCGTTTGTTCATTCGCGGCCAAAAAAAGGCAAGGTTTTTTATTTTTTATTTGCACCGTCCCAATCAGAGATTAATTATATATATATGAATTAAAAAAAAAAAAAATTCAAGTTTAAGAAGAAACAGCAGACGCTCCTCCGCCTGATGGTTTCCTAGCCCCTAATGTTACTTGATGGTATATTTTTAATATTTATTATTTAAAAAAAAAAAGAAAAAAAAA
>LBNU01002818.1:122389-147325 GCA_014162995.1 Artemisia annua | reverse complement strand
CTTTCCCTCCAAATGAAATAATGAATCCCAAATTTGACATAAAAATGGAGAAATTATATTCGATGGAAAAAAAAGCAAGCTTGATAATAACGAAGGAGGAGGCCGCCGGTTGCGGCGAGTTTCGGCTGTTTTCATTGTGTTGCGTTTACCTTGTCGTTGCGTTGATTTGCTGTTTGTTTAACAGGTTGTTGGAAGTGTAGTTGTTTGTAATTGACCAATTTATTAACCTATGTATCATAAGATTTTTTATATTGTGCTTTATTTGTGGTTATTATTGTTTGATGTGTATACAAATAGGATTTTTTTTTTTTTTTTTTTTTTTTTTTTTTTTGAGCAAAACAAATAGGAAATCTTTTTTTTGAACACAAACAAAATGGAATTGAAAGAATGTAATATGCTAGCATACATTTTGTTCGTGGGCCCCATTTGGTGGACCAGGCGTCCTAAACGAACCCAACATAAGAGCACCCACAGTGGATAACTCAGGTTTTCAATTAACTCAGTGCCACATCAGCGCCCACGTCCCACTTTAACACAATAACCTTAACTCCAGAAAAAAACACATCCAATAACCTCAGCTTAACCTTAACAACACTATGTATTCATAACCACTCTTACCCTAAACTAAACCCAAAAAAATTGAACACATCAGTTGTATCCTAATTATTAGCACTACATCACAATCGGTAAAAAAAACTTATTACTGTTAGTTAATTTCAGATTTAAAAAATTGTTATTCTGTCAAGTTTATAGAAGATTTGAATAAAATGTAACCGAGTGTAGTTGAACTTTATGTTTAATTTTGGATTAACTGTTTGTTAACAACTTGTCGTCACTTTGATCTAAATAATAAATTGGCTTTATTATTCTTTCTGTTAACTAAAAGGCAGGTTTAAGTTTAGGCGTTGTTTTGATATAATAAGTTGATAACCTTGCTTGCTAGTGTACGAAAGAATTTTGTCAATATATGTGCAACAATCTTATGACTATTAGTTTACCAAACACTTTTGCAGAGTTGGAAAAAGAAGAACAAGAGCTTATTATATCTAATTGGACCTTCGCGAGATTCTGTCTCTTATTCAAGGAGTGACTGTTCTTTGTATTACCTACCTGTTTTTACTGGTAGAATTATGAGGTCTAGAAGTTCAAGGCAGTGTGGTAAGTCTAAACGAGCAAGGGAGGAAGAATAATCTTACTGGAAGATACTACGCATGTATGGTCTTCTCTTCGTTGTACATAACTATAATGCTTTTCGCCTAAATCCCTTTAACAATTTGTTTATGCTTTTCTACGTAGGAGAATACCTGAAACCGCGGTGGGCGGCTATTGCAACTTCACTGCTTCAATCAAATTGCTAAGATTGATAACAATGAGGAGGTGTGAGTATTTGAAATTGTTAATAATATTTTAAAAGTTGCTGATTCGTAACCACTTCCTGATTTGTTAGGATGATGGCGAAACTGAACAGGATGAAGATGGAGCTCTGTAATTGCCTGTGATGCGTATATTGAGTATGCAAGGTCAGCTGTGTTGCATGTATCATGCTGACAGTCATCATCGTGTATGTTCAAACGTACGAACAAGGTGTATTATTTTTAATTAGATGATTATTGTTTACATCAATTTCGTTATACATTAAGTTAATAAGCACTTCTGGGAGTAGCGTCGGGAAGAAATTAGCCTAACTTTTCTAAAGTGCCTAGCGAAACCTATGAAATTAGCTTAGATTATGTCTACAAAAGAAATTTGGTTACTCCTTCAATAATTGGATGCGGTTGTTATCTTCCCTACATTGACAAAACCTATGGAAGTTGCTGACTTTTTCTTCTCATTTTATGTTTATGCAGATCAAACAAGTAAAGCTTATTGCTGATGTTGATGCGTCTTGCTTATGACGCGACTTGCTGCTGCTAATGATGACGATTGTTGCTGAACCGCTGACACAAATCGCTGCTGCAGTTAGGGGTGTTCGTTAAATGGGTTGAATCGAAAATCTACTCGCACCAGTAATGTGAAAAGGTTGCAAACAGTTTTCCTAACTGCTTATATTTGGCATTATAATTGATTTGCGTTTTGTAATTTGCACAAGCTGAGATTGATTATAAGCTGCTTAAAACTGTTTATTGGCAACCTTTATGAGCTCCGCAGCATATTTTTAAACAGAGCTCTGTTTAAATTCTGCTGATTTATTTTAATACTTCATATGCAGAGGTATTATTGTTACTTATAGTAACTAATCCTTGTTTTTCTTATCAACCATACCCCTACCTAAGGTAGAGAGGTTGCTTCCAGTTCTACCAAAGGTAGAAAAGGCCCTCCGGCCTTGCAAGGTGTGAGGATCGAACCCTTGACCTCTATCTCCAGAGGCAAGAGTGTTCACCACTTTGATCTAAATAATAAATGCTTAATGTCGTCTGTCTATTCGAAGTTTAATAACAAGTTTGTTGTTAGAACGTTCACTGAAATCAGGTTGGTTTAAGTTTAGGCGTTGTTTGGCTTTATTATTCTTTCTGTTAACTAAAAATCAGGTTTAAGTTTAGGCGTTGTTTTGATATAATAAGTTGGTAACCTTGTTTGCTAGTGTACGAAACTTAGAGGAACTTAGGAAGAATTTTGTCAATCATAGAGTTCTGTAGTAGCAAATAGGACCATTCGTGGTTTGTTAGTGATATGTGCAACAATCTTATGAATATTAATTTACCAAACACTTTTGCAGAGTTGGAAAAAGAACAAGAGCTTATTATATCCTGAGACCTTCTTTATCAAGTTAAAATTCTGAATCGGTTTCTTGCGGCTGGTGACTAGTGTATGATAAAATTCTGGGACATGGACAATGTTGGCTTGTTGAAAACACACGATGCTAACAGTGGTTTACGGTACTCATCAGATGCTTCCACATAGATAACATCTCTTAATTTATTTTCGACCTTTTTATTTCAGAAGTGGAAAAATGGGCGGGTCGGAGGCAGCTTATGTAAATGTGAAATGGGTGGTAGAAACACTTTGTCCCGATTTTACCAACTTGATAGTAATCTTTTTTCATGGAAACTTTATTTGGAGATTTTATGCATCTAACACGTTTGGTTACTTTCACCCTTATTTCCTCAAAGCTCTTTTTTGATTTGACCCGTTAGAGATAAAATTTCACATAAATAAACCCATTCATATTTAGATGAATTAAAATTGCCATCTTTACTTGACTGATTTTTGGTTTTTCTGTAGGCATCACCTTGCATTAAATTCAACAAGGCAGGAATGCTGTTGGCGGTTTCAACAAATGAAAATGGCATCAAAATTCTAGCTAATACTCTGATGGTATTAGGCTATTGAGAATTATGCAGAATCGAGCTTTCAGTGTTGCATCTGGATCTGCAGTTAAGGTAAAATGATTTTTGTGCCTTTGATCTCTTTTTTGGTAATTCGACACCGCTTCTCCCTTTCTCGGGTCTATGCTTTCGTACTTAATTCTCTACACATGTACAGGCCCCCATGAACACATCAGTGGGACCAATGCCCTCATCGGTGATGATGGTGAGTATTGTTTCCTGGGATCTGCTCCTTAACTTTCCTGGGTGTGCTTGGTTGGTAGAAAAATAAAAGGCGATGGATGATTTTGGTCTAAAACCCATTGAGTCCCTATCTGGACTCTGAACCAGTTAAAAAGTTTGGCTTTTCTTTAGTTTAAAAAAGATAAACCCAAAATAAAATCGTTTCTATTTTAAAAAATAGCAGGGTTTGGCTATGGTACTGAACCGGGAACCAAATTGAAAACTGGGTATTGAAATATCTAGAATGATGATCTGAATCACAGCCAGTTCAAGTCAGACTGGTTTGAATGTCTGATCCCTGTTTGGTTCTTCTTTACTTATCTAGTTATCTCATCATCGATTTTAGTGCATATATATGTTTCAAAGTTGTGCCCATACCCCCTCCTCTGGTGCATATACTTATTGCTGCCTACATTCATGCCCCCCACCGCCGGCAGCAACATTTTTGGCATTCCATCCACTTGACAATAACATTATTGACTGTGTGTTTGTTGAGGTGCCTATAATCAATGCACATTCTCCAAGTTCCATCTTTTTTCTTAACCATAACAATGGGCGAAGAAAATGGACTGTGGCTATGCCTAATCACCCCAGTCTGCAAAAGCTCTTTTACCATTAGCTCAATAGCATCTTTTTGGGTAGGAGGATGTTTGTAGGGTCTAATATTCACAGGTGGAACTCCTTCTTGGAGTACAATCCTGTGGTCATGGGTTCTGTGTGGTGGTAGGGTGTTTGGGACAGCAAATACATCTTGAAACTCTTCCAATAACTTGGCCAAAGCTTCCTTATCTTCCATTGTATGTTCACTGTGACCCTTTTTCATATTCATAGACGTCAATGTAGTAGGATAGACACACAAAGTCATAGCTGCCAATCCTACCTTAGAAGTGCTCAAAATTTTCCCATAATCTTTCCTATTCATCCACGGTAAAGTAGCTTGTTGAGTATCTCTTAAAGTAATTTTCTTGCCCCTAAAAGTAAACTCCATCCTCAAAGTATGAAAGTTTCACTTGATATCCCCCAAAGTAGTTAACCACTGGACCCCCAAAACCATGTCACAACCTCCCAAAGGCAACAACATAACATCACTTTTAAATTCTTGACCCTGCAGAGTCCAAGTAAAATTCCAACAAAATTACATGTGCTACCCGAATCCACCAAAATGTGAATGCCCTGTTTACCCACATGACCTTTAATTCTCATAGTGTGAAAAGTGTTTACCCCAGCTACAGCATTCAAAGAGATGTGAGGATAAACTACTTGTTCTTCCATCACTTCCTCTTCCTTTTGTTCTACACCCTCTTCCTCAATATCACAAAGTTCCTCATTTGCTAAACTTCTAGTGAAAACAACCGTCCACTACATTTATGCCTTGGGGCATATTTTTTTATCACAATAAAAACACAAGTTCTTTGTCCTTTTTTCTTCATACTCTTTCTGTGACAATTGTCTCCTTTGGTGGTGTAGCAACATTATTAGCAGTCTTATTAAATGGTGTAGCAGGCAAAGCCAATTGATTGTGGTGGTCTAGTATTAACAACTGTGTTCGTACTAGCATAATGATTTGTAAGTGTTTGGGAGTAGGTAAAATAGGAGTATACCTCTTGTTGACCACAGTTTTAGCAGCTTCTTGCATTCTTGCCAAGTGATATGCATCATAGAGAGTTTTGGGTCTAAACATCTTAACCACCAATCCAAATTTCTTGCTGCAATCTGATAGATATAGGATTTATGAAGATGAAAAGTGGCTGAGTTTTTATTAGAAATTAAGGATAGTGGCCCGATTCGAGAGGGGCACAGTCTCCTGTTTACAATAACTAGGAAATCAGTAGTAATTCTCAATGCCAAACATGAAGCACTAGCCACCTATTTATTCTAATCAATTACTAGAATCATGGGTAGAAATTAAAGGCAGGATTCTACACCATAATTTTCTGGATAATTTAAATTGATTGCCTAAAATCATTCAGTGATTTGACAGCTCATTTCCCTCCTGATTTACCTCCACCTCTTTTCCCTCTATCCACTTGTAATTGGGCTTGATTTGACCTAACTTGACCCAATCCAGCGTGAACCCGGTTTGTATCAATACATCCGGCCCCAAGAGACGACTTGTCCTCAAGTCGGGTTAGAGGAAACTGAGCTGCTGGTCCAGCGTTGTCCAAATCAACGATTTCAGCAGTGAGGTGGCTAAATGTTGCAGAAAGTTGGAGATTTGGTGGAAGTCCCTGTAACTTGTACTCCTTACCATCTATAGTGAACTTCATGAACATCTCCTTCCAATTTGCTTGAACCGTGTTAAGTGTTGCTAACCATTGAATACCAAGTACCACATCGGCTCCCCCCAAGGCAAATTGATAGAAGTTTTGTTTTATCTGCAAGTCAGAAACCTGCAACACAACATCGTTACAAATCCGGTTGCATCGTAGGACATCACCATTCCCAATTTGGACGCCAAAAGGAGAGATAAAATGGGTGATGAGTTTCAGCTCACTGACTAACTTATCCGAAATGAAATTGTGTGTGGACCCGCTATCAATCAGAATTAGGACTTCAGCCTTGTCTAAAATGCCACGAAGTTTCATGGTTGTTAGAGAAGACTGACCGAATAGCGCATGGAGGCTGATTTTAGCCAATTCACTGGTCTGTTCGAGTTCATCTTCCGCTGCTCCTTCCCCCTCATCAGCAACCTCAAGAAATTTAAAAGTCCCCGTTTTACAACGATGTCCGGGGCCATATTTATCCCCACATCGAAAGCATTCCCCGCGTATGTACCTGGCCTGTTTTTCAACATCAGAAAGACGGCCTTCAGTTGGTTTCTGGGCTGTAGCAGTCGACGGCAACAAACTGAAAGTTTCTGTTGGTTTAGAATCCGGCTGAGAGGGTTTCGAATTTGGGGTCCAAGAAGCACTTTTTCCGGGTCGGTGGGTGGTGAGTTTAGATTCAAACTCTAGAGCCAGACTCATGGCACTATATACCGTACGGGGCTTGTGAATTCGTACATCTGCTTTTAATTCATCTTTGAGGCCATTTAGGAATACCCCCAAAAGACAATGATCAGGCCAATTAGAAACCCGAGAGGATCTCTTAGCGAATTCCTGTCGATATTCCTGGACCGAACCAGTTTGTTTAATGCTACAAAGGAACTCATCCGGGTTCTGGAATTCTGCCGGGCCAAAGTTTTTGGTAAACGCCTGGACTAATTCTTCCCAAAAGATGAATTGACCGTTGGAGAGCCATGAATAGAGGTCCAAGGCATCCCCTTCTAAGTGCATTGAAGCTATCTCTACCTTCTCTTCATCTGGTATTTGATAATACCTAAAGTATTTTTCTGCTTTCAGCAGCCAACCACGAGGGTCTCCGCTGCTAAAAATCGGGAAATCAATTTTGTTATAGGGTTTATGCGGCTGTCGACCCCTCCAAGAACTTTCCCCCTCCGTATTCCTGCTTCCTCTGGGTCGTTCTCCTTCCTTCAGAGCTGCTATATCTTCCTTCATCGTTTCGATTGCCTCCAATTTTGCGGCTATGGCAGCCAATTGAGTGGCAATTGGATCTGAATTGTTGTTGTCACTATTCCGGGTTTGCACCATGTTTCGTTTCCCGGCAATGGAACCAAATGATAGATATAGGATTTATGAAGATGAAAAGTGGCTGAGTTTTTATTAGAAATTAAGGATAGTGGCCCGATTCGAGAGGGGCACAGTCTCCTGTTTACAATAACTAGGAAATCAGTAGTAATTCTCAATGCCAAACATGAAGCACTAGCCACCTATTTATTCTAATCAATTACTAGAATCATGGGTAGAAATTAAAGGCAGGATTCTACACCATAATTTTCTGGATAATTTAAATTGATTGCCTAAAATCATTCAGTGATTTGACAGCTCATTTCCCTCCTGATTTACCTCCACCTCTTTTCCCTCTATCCACTTGTAATTGGGCTTGATTTGACCTAACTTGACCCAATCCAGAGTGAACCCGGTTTGTATCACAATCCCCAAGAAAGAAACTAATGGCATGTTGTTCATTCAGTTCCACTCTACTCATTAATGCCTCAAATTTATCTTGATACTCAGGCCATGTGCCTTCTTGCCTCAAATTCTTGATATCCTCCATAGGATCCTCAAAACAAGCCCCAAACCTCCTATGTATTTCAGTCTCATACAACTCCCAATTCACTGTTTCACCATGAACTTTCACAAACTGCTTGTGCCAAGCTAAAGCTTTATCATACAAGTGAATTGAAGCTATTTTCACCTTATCTTCCTCTGCCACATCATCTACCTTGAAAAACTGCTGGCATCTAAACAACCATCCCTTAACATCATCCCCTGAAAACTTAGGAAACTCTAATTTTGACATTCTTGCATACTGCATTCTGCTAGATCCTTCCCCATTTCTTATCCTTTGAATCGCCTATTAAGCCACAAGACACTATCATAATTGGTTTTAACCGTCTGAATAGCTTGAGTTAATTGTTCAACTGCATCTTGCAAATTCCTAACAACTTCTCTCAAATTATCAGTAGAACTAGTTCCAGACTGGTGCTTCTTGTCAAAACCACCATCTGAAACAATTAGTTACACTACTGACTAATCTTGATAACTAACTGTTTCTGTGACACTGTAGTAGACTAGTAGTGCTCCAAGAACCAGTCAATCACATCAAGTAGTCAACTGACACCTACACACAATATTGATTGGTTAGAATCAATTTAAACTGTTTGAAACAGTTAAATGCTTCTTAATCAATCAAGAACAACGAAAAATGACAAATCAATGAAAGCCAAAGCTAAGCTCAAAAAGAATACCATGCAGTCGTATAATTGTATAAGATAGGTATATAGCAGTTTTTGTTTGCTGAGCGACGTTATTTTGTTTTACATTAGAGCTTAGCTCCAATCCCTTGACATTTGCAGCCATCAAGAAAAAAACGGGAAACATCAATAATAGAATGCTTGTGTGCTTCCCACGAACACAATTTGGTTTGATTTTCATTAGATCTACTTGATATATAAACTTGAGGTGTTTAGTATTGTGAATTTCTAGGCTGCATTTTTATGATTATAGGCAGGGACACGTGAATATAAATGCAGATGCATTTAAAAGCTGATTGAAGTTATGGTATACTTTCTTGAAAATGATTTGTTCCTTTTAAAATTTTTCATCAACAGGAGGGTTCAAGATTAACCAATGTCCAGTCGAACGAGTTGCTCTGTGCACTGTCCGGTAGAAAAGCTTCAAACCTTCAACGATGAATGCAACAACTCCACGACCGGATTCTATTGTGATGCACTTAGATGTTGTAGTTGTATGGGTTGTTGTTTCGGTCCGGACAATAATATGTTTTTTTTTTCCTTCAAAAGAATATCATAGTTCTCATTTGTTATTTGTGTATGGTTTCTTCCAAATATTTCAAGTATTCTTTGAATAAATGTAAGATGCAGGACATTGATCATTGTTATTCTTGGACCGTAGGATCAGAGGGAATATGAGTTTCGGAACCGAACAACACAATTAGTTTTCTGCATACATGTCTTTGGTACGCCTGTCCCTTGGCCAAAACTAAAAAGCTACGCGCCCTGCTGCAACGCGAGAGTAGGTTCCCACTCGTTTAAAACACATGATGTTCAACCAACACCAAAAATCGTTTTCCTCATCTGTTAACAATAACTTAATAAGTACAATAACAATAACACCCGGTTTTGCTAAAACGTAAAACATACTACTCCCTCCGTCCCAAAATTATTGTCCAGTTTGAATTTTCAAAGTCAAACTGGTTCAACTTTGACCATAAATATATATATTTTTAGTATATAATACTTGATGAAAAATTATACCATTGAAAAGTGCACTTAAAACCCAATCCATTTATATATTTTGCATCAAATATTATATAACACTCACAAAAATATTTAAGGTCAAAGTTAAAGAAGAAAGACTAAAAAAGTCAATAGGGGACAATAAATTTGGGACGGAGGGAGTAGTATATAAGAAGTTTTGAAGAAAATTATAGACAAGCATCGATTCTTAAGACATTTCAACAACCATGACAAGAAAGCAAATGAAACAAAAATAATACAGTACTAATGACTTATGTAATTGTTAGTGGACTTGGACTAGGTGGGTTGAGTTGGGCCAATGCTGTGTATGGGTTGGGCTATATGCACCTGTGTGCCCATATGTAATAGGAGTTTCGGCATAACCTATTCTGTAGATCTAGGGTTGGATGGAATGACAGAAGATATGGTTTTGTTTGATGTTGCACAGGAAGTGCTTTTAAGGTTGACTGTCAAAGATCTTCTCAGATGCAAAAGTGTTTGTAAGTCTTGGTATTCTTTGATTTCTAGTCCTTCTTTTGTTAAGCTTCATGTTAAATTTATTTTCAACAAAAGTTATAATAAACATCTTGGAAACAGAAGAATTGCTATGACTAAAAGATATGTTGTTAGGAATGGACATTCGTACATAATACCTCCAGAGTGGGCATCCTACCATTCTTTGAGAATTCAAGGTTCTTCCGATGGCCTTGTTTGCATATCTTCAATTGATAATCAAATTTGTTTAACCAATCCTTCGACTAGAGAGTTTCGAAAACTGCATAAACCCCCAATACTTCCTATATATGTTCAGAATAAGAAACGTTACGGCTTTGGATATGATTCATCCACAGATGATTACAAACTTGTTATGGCCATCAACCAAGGTTCTGATGGGGCACTTGTTCAAATCCTATCTTTGAAATCAAATGTTTGGAAACTTTTTGGACATGTCAATTATAGGTTCTATGATAGCGAGCCTGGTATCTTATTCAATGGGTCACTTCACTGGTTTTGGTATAATGCTAATGATATCAACGGGGACAGAATGTTAATTGTGTCTTTTGATTTAGCTAAAGAGGAATTTAGAGAAATTTCCCAACCTGATCACACGAGATATGATGCGAGTTCTTGTAACCAACTGGGAATTTTCCAAGACCACCTATGCATATTTCACGAACGCAATGATGGTCGCCCCTATGGCATTTGGGTTATGAAAGACTACAATGTCAAACAGTCTTGGGAACCATTGCCAACTGATTGTGAGATGAAGGATCGTGTACACTATATGATTAAGGATTCTCGTCAATCTAGGAAAATGCCGACTTACTTTTGTTGTCATGATACATTTTTGTCTAGGAGTGGAAAACACATTTGGTCTCCTATCTTTGTGCAGACCCTTGTATCTCCTTTTGTTAATAATCATGGGAGACCAAGTGACGCAAAGAAGAACAAGAGGGCTGTTAATGCCGGCTGCGGTAAGGTAGGTCCTTCTTATTATGTTGTTATTTCACAGTCTCTTCTCTTAATACTTTTGAATTACCCTATTCCTGAAAGTTAGCGGTATTATATGTAGAAACTGAGAACCGATGCGTTTAGTGCCGGTTCTGCTAATGATGTTGTTATTTCACAGTCTCCTCTTAATACAATATAGTATATACTTTAGAATTACCCTGTTCCTCAAATTACATGTATTTCTTATCAATGGCTCAACATGTATGACACTTGTCCTGTATCCCTAAAATTGAACCAAATACTACATGAAGGCTGAAGCACTAATGACACACTCTTCCCACCTTATATGCCAATTCGTATGTAAATTCAACATTGATCTCACTTGAGCGAATTATTTCCCTTTTTTGTTATTTTACATGCTTTACCAAAGATGCTAAACCGAAAAGACAACACTGACTGCTTTTGAGACAACGAAGAGGAGCTTAATGAAGTTTCCTAACACCTATAAATAAGACTTTATTGTTTTTGTTTCTACAAGTTGTACCCTGTCTACTGGTATTTCATTTATAATTTTTCAAATATAATGCTAGGAATTGAGAGAGATTGAGGAAGTTTATACTTTGAAAGATGGAGAGAAAAATGCATTTCATTTGGACCAAGATGTACTTGAGAGTGAGAGGAAGAAGAGAAAGCTTATGTTACTCTACAAACGGTTCAAAGGTACAACTTAAGCTTATTTTACTCTACAAGTTTTACCCGGTTTAGAATCTATTATCTCCCTCTATGCAAATTTCTGAAGAACACTTATACAGGAAATCAAAGACATTGATGTAATCCTAATAAACGAAGAAGTCATGACTCGAGAAATCTGATGCTGAAAGAGGGAGAGGTTGAAAAGAAGATGAGATCGAGGAAATCCACAAGAGTTAATGTTCGAATAAGAGATTCGCGTGTTTGATAGTGTAATCAAGTTGTGATTGTTTTACTGGATTGATGTTAATAGAAGTTTAAAAACTATATGTATCCAACTCATTTCAAACGACGTGGATTCCATTATCTGATGACTAAAATCCTTGTGCATGTTTCTAGAAATGCAGGACAACCAGATAAGGTGTTAGTTTAAGCCTTTTTAGTGCAGGGGTTCATTAGCAGTTAATCGATGAATTAGTCTCACCAGATATATGAATATTTATTGTTATTGTTATTGTTATTGTTGTTATTAGTATTATTATTATTATTATTATTTTTTGTATCTAAAGTTGTTAAGTTGTCAAAGCTTAAAAGTAGTTCTAAACCATTTTTTAATTAGTTACTAGGAAAACATTTTTTTCAACTGTAAAAAGTTGCCTCTAATGCTATTGTGAGTCACTGGAAAGAGCAAATTGATAGAGGGTTAAGTCGGGTTTGTTGTTTTTTTAGTAATGGGTCTCGTAGCGTTGTTTGTGTTGCGAAAGTTAATACTGAAAAGAATGAGATTGTTTAGAACATGAATGTCGGTATCGACTGTCTTTGCAATTGAAATTTTTACGGTCGGTTGCGTTGCCCTTGTACAAGTTTTTCCCGATATTTAGTTGCGAATCGAGGATGTTGAGGGGATTGATAGTGTAGTAGATGTGACAGAAATAGATGATGTGATTCTGATTTGGTTATCCTACTGCTCACATCAAGTTAATACACCACAACCTAAATATATTGGTTGTGTTTATTTCTAAAAAAGTGAGGTCCACACTCCACAACTAGCAAAGCAATTTACTTGGACAATGGGGAGTCAATGGGAAGAAATGATGCGCATGTAAAAAACACACACTCAGGCTGACAACGAGTCTGATAATCAATTTGGTCCGAGTAAAAAAGATCAACATAATAAGTCGACAATAACACTCTGAAACCTTGCTTACGTTCATAACATTATCAAATTTTGATGTAAAAAGCGACATGTTGCATCTATGATGACCCAATGAAGCTCATCAGAAATTTACAAAAACCGAAAGAAACCGAAAACTCAAACCATACAATTTGAAATTTACAAAAACCGAAGTTTTAGGTTAGGGGTTTGATTTTAATTAAATAACTATTTCAAACCGCCGATGCTGACACTAAATCATCGGCTGCATAGAAAACTTGATGATCGACATCTTCATCATCATCTGCAAAAGCATCTACATCATCGGCTACATAGAAAACTTGATGATCGCCATCTTCACCATCATCATCATGAGCATCTAAATCATCGGCTGCATCATCATCTGCAAAAGCATCTAAATCATCGGCTTTCCTTTTACCCTGACCGCTTGAATTTGAATCCATTCTTATGGCTCCTCCTGTTGAACAAGATCCATACCTAGGGCACGTTTCATAGAGAGAATTTCAGAGAATAGAATTCAGAGAAATGGAATTGAATGAGAATTTTCAGTGATTTATTGTGTTTGGTAACAACATAGAATTAATCCAAAAAAAAATCAAATTCTTATAAATATTATATGCGATCGTACAAATCATGTAAGAGAATTAATATTATTTATGATAGTGCCATCTGCTATCAAATTTAAACTTGTGCTAAAAATAATTTATCAAAATTGCTTCATCATTATCTTACACGAAGAACAAGAATGGGATATTATTTGCAATCCCAGTGATACAAGCCAAAATCAAATTTAATAAGAAGTCACGTGACAGGCACGTGGGAGCCAATTTAGCCAAAAAGTCAGTTATGACTTTTGGCGGGAAAATATGTTTTTTAGCCTCTCTGTTTTTCACTTGTATAAATAGGAGATTAATACTTCAGTTGTAATCATTCACTAAAATTGATTGTAACCTTTCTCTCTTCAATTCTGTTACTCCAAAAGTGAATCCTGAATCTCAAATACGAAATCATTTCTTATCTTTGTGATTTCCTGTTTGTTATTCATAACAACTACATTTCATTCTTTGATTTCTGGTTGTTATACAATTAGCATATATCAAGTGGTATCAAGAGCCCTTTCTTGGCACCATTTTCATTCAAGAAGTGTTAAACTGACATTTCTTGATATTCCGGTTATCTTCTCCGGCGAAATCAGCCACCACTGAGTTCACTGTTCTGTTACCGTGGTTTGTGTCAATCACTTGTATTGCCGCAAGATCAGCCCATTAGTGGTTAAATTCTCTGATCTTGAACAAGCTGGTAAGAAGCATTTGGATTGAGTAACCCAGAACAGTTCCAGTATTCATTATCCCAATTGGTCAGTGAGAAATCATTGATGATGAGTGGTAATAATACTGTAGACATGGTGGAAACAAGAAACACAACAAGAAGCCAAGAAACCACAATGGAGTCATTTCAGACCACCATTGAAGACATGGCAAGAAGAATGGAGCAATTGCAGAATGAGATGATGAGGATGAGGTCTGGTGAAGGAACAAGTAATGGTCCTCATAATGGTGGTGGAAGTAATGGTGGTGCAGTGGCAAACCAATATGGAAGAATGTCAAAAATTGAGTTTCCAAGATTCAATGGAGATGATGTAAAAAGTTGGTTGTTCAGATGTAGGCATTTCTTCAGAATTGATGATGTTCTAGAAAACATGAAGGTGGAATTGGCAGCCATGCATTTGTCTGATAGGGCTTTGGTGTGGCATCAACAGTTCTTGAAAAACTATGGTGAAGGTTGTAATTGGGATGTGTATGCTGAGCAGGCTTTGAAAAGATTTGGTAATGTGTTTGAAGATCCAATGGTGGAACTCGAGAACTTGAAGCAGACTAGTACAGTACAAGTCTATCAAGATAAGTGTGAAGATCTGTTGAATAGGATGAATTTGAGTGAGTCTTTGGCCATGAGTTTGTTCATTGGGGGTCTAAAAGATGAAATTAGTATGCCTGTGAGAATGTTCAAACCATTGAATTTGGCTGATCTGTTCACAATGGCTAGAATGCAAGAAGCTACACTTTTGGCCACAAAATCAAGGTATAATTCTTATCCTTCTAATGTTAGAAATGGTTATGCTAATAAGGATGATGGAATTTTACCTAGGCCAGTTAATAAACCCATGCCTTTGCCTGCTCCTACAAGAACATATGGTGAAAATAGAACTGGTTTTAAAAGGTTGACTCAAAAAGAATTGGAGGATAAAAGGGCTAAGAATCTTTGTTTTTACTGTGACCAAAAGTATGTGCCTGGCCACAAGTGTAGTGGACAATTACACTCATTGGAAGTGATAGTAGATGATGAAAGTGAAACTGTGGACCAAAATTCGACTAATGATGATATGGGTCAAATGGAGAATTATGAATTGCGTGCTGAATTTGACCACAATAATGAAATGGTTGCACAAATTTCACTCAATGCACTTACTGGTGTGTACAATTATCAGACAATGAGGGTCAAAGGTATGGTAGGAAAACAAGGAGTGCATGTGCTTGTGGATTGTGGAAGCACACACAACTTTATTGACTTGCACACTGTCAAAAATTTGGGTTGTAAGACTAAAACCATATGCCCTTTGCAAGTATCTGTGGCAAATGGTCAGGCTATGACTAGTACTTTGATGTGTTCTGGGTTAGCTTTAACCATGGGTGAATATACTTATATAATTGATGCAATGGTGTTGCCATTAGGAGGATGTGAAGTGGTGTTGGGAATACAATGGTTGTCCACTTTGGGTGAAATCATGTGTAATTTTGAGAAATTAACTATGAGGTTTACTGTAGGCAATAAGAAAGTGTTATTGAGAGGATCTCAGCAGGCTACATTACAATGGATGCAACCTAGGAGTCAAAACAATGCTATGTTGAACTCTATGTCTCTGTGTATATGTCCTGCAACTCTATGTACTATGAAAGGGGAGGTGATTGCACCACAAAAGATTGATGCAGTATTGGATGGTTTTAAGGATGTGTTTGAAGTACCCACAGCCCTGCCACCAAAGAGATCACATGATCACCAAATTCCACTTATGCCAAACACTCCTCCAGTCAACATTAGACCTTATAGGCACCCTCCAAGTCAAAAAGATGCTATTGAACAAATGGTCAGAGAGTTGTTGGAAGCTGGGGTGATTAGATCAAGCCAAAGTTCTTTCTCCTCACCTATTGTTATGGTTAAAAAGAAAGATGGGAGTTGGAGGATGTGTGTTGAATATAGACAGTTGAATAAGTACACAATCAAAGACAAATTTCCTATTCCCATGATTGAGGAGTTGATTGATGAATTACATGGGTCAGTGGTGTTTTCCAAGCTTGATTTGAGGTCTGGTTATCACCAAATTAGAATGAAGGAAGAAGACATTCACAAAACTGCATTCAGGACACATGATGGCCACTATGAGTTCCTGGTAATGCCATTTGGTCTCACTAATGCTCCTTCAACCTTTCAGTCATCGATGAATGAGATTTTTAAGCCCTATTTGAGAAAGTTCACACTTGTTTTCTTTGATGACATATTGGTTTACAGTAAGACTGTTGATGAACACTTGGAGCACCTTAGGCTCATTTTGCAAACTATGCAGGCTCACACATTGTTTGCAAAAAGGAGTAAATGTACTTTTGGGGTGTCACAAGTAGAGTATTTGGGACATATAATCACTGATAAGGGAGTTGCTACAGATCCTTCTAAAATAGAATCCATGAAAACTTGGCCTACACCTCAGAATGTGAAGCAATTGAGAGGTTTTTTAGGCCTCACAGGTTACTATAGAAGGTTCATTAAAGGGTATGGAATCATAAGTAAACCATTGACTATGCTATTAATGAAGAATTCATTTGAATTGTCTCAAGCAGCTCAAGAAGCATTTGAAGAATTGAAGTTGGCCATGGTACAAGCACCAGTTTTGGGTCTGCCTAATTTTGACAAAGAATTCACTGTTGAGACTGATGCATGTGGAACTGGAATTGGTACTGTGTTGATGCAAGAGGGTCACCCATTGGCATACCTGAGTAAAGCCTTATCTCTTAAACATCAAGCTTTGTCTACCTATGAAAAAGAGTTTCTAGCTGTCATCATGGCATTGGAGAGATGGAAAGGTTATTTGATGGACAGACACTTCAAGATCAAAACTGACCATTTCAGCTTAAAGTACCTACTAGATCAAAGACTCACCACATTATTCCAAGCTAAATGGCTGCCTAAACTGCTTGGATTTGATTATGAAATAGTGTACAAGAAAGGAAGTGAGAACATTGTAGCTGATGCTTTGTCAAGAAAATAAATGCAAGGTCAGTTGTTTGCTTTAGTAGCTACTAATGTGACCACTGGATTGTTGAAACAAATTGAAGATAGTTGGGTGGCAGATGAGAAATTGGCTAAGATAATCAAACAGTTTGAAGACCCTAACTTCCAGTCATCAAAGTACACTTGGTCTAATGGACAATTGAGAAGAAAAAGTAAGTTGGTAGTGGGAAATAATGAGTCATTCAGGAAACAAATCTTCTTGCAAGTTCACAATGAACCAGTTGGTGGGCATTCTGGTGTTCAAGTAACTGTGCAAAAGATGAGTTCTATTTGTTATTAGAAGGGAATGAGAAAGATGGTCAAGCAATGGGTCAGGGAATGTGATGTTTGCCAGAGACAAAAACCTGATCTCAGTGCTTATCCAGGGCTTTTACAACCATTACCTATACCAGTCAAGGTGTGGAGTGATATATCCATGGATTTTGTAGAAGGACTGCCAAAATCTCATGTAAAGACTGCTATACTTGTGGTGGTGGATAGGCTAAGTAAGTATGCTCATTTTATCTCCTTGCAACATCCTTTCACAGCTGCACAAGTAGCACAAGTGTTCTTAGACAATATCTACAAGTTACATGGTTTACCAAACACCATTGTAAGTGACAGAGACAAGGTATTCTTAAGTGCTTTTTGGCAATCTTTGTTCAAAGCTTTGAAAGTCAAACTGCAAATGTCAATAGCCTATCACCCACAAAAAGATGGCCAAACTGAAGTGGTGAATAGGTTTTTGGAATGCTACTTGAGGTGTATGTCTGGGGAGAAGACAAAGGAATGGACTCAATGGCTATCTATGGCAGAATTTTGGTACAACACCAATTTCCATACTTCAATCCAAACTACACCATTTGAAGTTCTCTATGATCAAACACCACCCATTCACATGCCTTACCTACCTGGTGAAAGCTCTGTAGATGCTCTGGATAGAACTATGCAAGCCAGAGAACAAGTGATAAGTATGCTAAAGTTTCATTTGAAGAGAGCACAAGACAGAATGAAAAGTTTGGCAGATAAGCACAGAACTGATAGGAGTTTTGAGGAAGGTGTTTGGGTCTACTTGAAGCTGCAACCTTACAGACAAGTTACAGCTAGAAAAAGCCCATACAACAAGCTCTCAGCTAAGTACTATGGTCCTTTTCAAGTGGTGGAGAAAATTGGCAATGTGGCTTACAAATTACAACTTCCCAGTGGTAGTCAAATACACCCAGTTTTCCATGTGTCTCAGCTTAAATTGTGCAAAGGGTCAGTTGATAAGCCTGGAACTCTTCCTATGTGTGACAATGAAGGTTTGCTATAAGTGTTTCCAGTAAAGATCCTTGATAGAAGATTGGGAAATGTGAATAACAGGCCTGCAGTTTATGTGCTAGTGCAATGGTCAAATGGCAGTGAAGATGAGGATACATGGGAGTTATACACTGATTTGCTCAAAAAGTACCCAGACTTTGATTCAAAAGAAGCCAATTCAAGTTCTATTTGACTGTGGAAAGTCAAATGTTAAGGGGAAGGGATTTGATACAAGCCAAAATCAAATTTAGTAAGAAGTCACGTGACTGGCACGTGGGAGCCAATTTAGCCAAAAAGTCAGTTATGACTTTTGGCGGGAAAATCTGTTTTTAGCCTTTCTTTGTTTTTCACTTGTATAAATAGGAGATTAACACTTCAGTTGTAATCATTCATTAAAATTGATTGTAACCTTTCTCTTTTGGAGTAACAGGAAATCACAAAGATAAGAAATGATTTCGTATTTGAGATTCAGGATTCACTTTTGGAGTAATAACAACTACATTTCATTCTTTGATTTCTGGTTGTTATACAATTAGCATGTTGAAGGATACTAGATAAGCTCACAAACACGTTTATACTTGTGGTATGGTTCGATGCAAGTAAGAAAAAGAGGAAAGAAATGTAGAGAGAGAAAGTTAGAGAGAGAAAGAGATGAAGCCTTGAGAGAAAACCAAAAAAAAGAAAATAGAATTATGAGAGAAGGCTTACCCTCTCCAAGGATGGAGAGGGCTTATATGTACAAGAGTTTTGCCACTAGGGCGTGCCACTTGGGCTGCGGATCAGGTATACAGTGGGTAAAGACCCGTCCTTCTTCCGCGAACTAATCTACTTCTAAACTACGTTTAACTAACTATTGTAACTACTACGAGCTAATCAATGCTTAATCATATCAGGGGTGACCGAATCTTTCTTATACAAAAAACGTATTCCTAACAATCTCCCCCTAAGGGAGGTCACCCCTGGAAATATTCACCACTTGGAGATATTCTTGACTTCTTGCATTGAGATCTTTGTAGATTCTTTTGTAGCTCGTAGTTGTTGATTCTTCATGGATAAACGACTCAAGATGACTTCCTTGATGTATATGATGATCTTTTGACTTTGCTCTTCGCTCTTCATCCATATAATTAGCTTCAAGTCATCTTTGAGTGTATGTGTCTCTTTGTGATGTTGTGATTATCTTTGTGATGTCATGCTTACACTTTTCTGGATCATGATCTTCTGCATCAGAGTTGTGGAAGCATAGTCGAAGCCCATTCTTTGATCATGATATCTTAAGTTATGATGTTGAAGTGTAAGCATGAGATGATGAATCTGCATCTTTTCAGCAATCGGCATCAATCGTCAACTTCTTTGTCTTTGGTGTGATTACGCCTTTCCAACATGCCCATACATCTTTGTTGAGTAGATCTTCCCGGTTGAACAGTTCTGACGTCTCCTTTTAGATGTTGGTATGAGCATGTGGAACTAGAGTGATGGTGGTGAACATGGTAAGTTTGGTATGTTGAGCTGCATAAAACTTGGTTAGTAATAAACATACCGGCACTTACAAGTTCGGACTTCGAGATCGTCAACAGCATAGTGTGAAGACTTTCTCTAATCCTTACCAAGGCCGTTCCTAATCGGATGCCCCCGAAAGGGCTTTCACTGACATACCGAAGTACACCAACGATTAGGTGAGTCGCTGGAGATCACCCCACGACTGTAGACCTTTTGGAACACCACCGTACACACTAAGCGTAACCCACAAGAGATTACCGAAGTGACCTGCTGTCAGGGCTGTTTGATGTTGACCCTGGCAGGAGTTTCCACTCAATCACTGGGAAATACTTATGTATATTCCCTCATAAGTGTTCTCGGCAGATTGCTAAGATCTGCGTAGGACTCAAAATATTACATCTGGTGTCCTTAATGTTGAACAACCAGTGTAGAAGTATCAAGTGTTCCTATGAGATCTTTTGATGCATCTCTTGGCTCTAGACTCGATAAGTGCACATTGGTTATCCTATTCGGAGACTAGGGAGGGGTCTCCTGTTTCAATATCAACTAGCTCTAAGAGACTAGTCGATAGTTTACACCGGTTCCCCGTGAGAATGAAACAAGCTCTTTTAAGAGAACTTGAGTGGCTGGGAGGTTTAGTGCAGTGCGTCACTGGGTCCATGACGTCTTTATCTTCAATACCGATGTTACCTTGGTAACAATCAGTAGCATATGAATTGAACCCGGTTTCTGCCCTAAGGTTGAATAATTGGAGGGCTATTTCTTTTCACCCTTTCTCATTTCATTTCTTTTTAATTCTTCAACCCCTTCAGTGCTTACCGAGACTTCATTACTAGAACCTTGTTGGGTTTGTTCCAGTCCTAGCTCAGTCTCAGTCGGCACTCTTCCCTTTCTCACTTTTCTCCTTTTTTCAATCATTCCTAAGGACTTCTAATCTATCTATTGGATTGTCCCTGGGAAGATCCCTCCGGTTCTGGTGGATCATGGGAACATATACCTAACCTTACCATCCTTATAACTCCATGCATTAAATTAAAGTGGTCGGTCTTTTGGTATCTTTCCACAATCGCCATATAACCAAATCATTGAAAATTCTCTCAAAGTGTTTATGATTAAGAAACACATTTTGTTAACACTTTGAGAGTTTTATCATTTTTCAAATGCTCCCCCTTAACATGTGCTCATAGGTAAAGAAAGAAATTTGCACATGTCGGGGTGAGTTGCACTTATTTGAATTGATCGGCTCTTAATAGACATATACCCGAGGGACACGTTTACGTTGCTTAGTTAAAGGGATCCATTATCAGCTTTTAGGTGATAACTAGCCCTAATAACTAACTTGAAGTTGTTAACATTCCTTAAAAAGGAAGTTAGACCCGTCAAAGTATATATCTAAGAAGAGTTTCTCGAAACGGTACTATCTACTTTGACCAGTCCTCTTTGAGACACGTTTACATCACTGGTAAACCATCTTGAAATTATTACCCGACCAGGACTAGTCTTTTCGATTCACGACTTTTCATGTTTCGTCAATTCATGAGTCAAATTCTGAGTCATAAGCAATTCACGGTTTCTACTTGATTTTGTAAAATCCGCGAAAGACTCTTAGTCATTTGCTCCCCCTCAATATGTGCACATTGATTGAATTAATTTTGAAAAACTTTGGCACATACGGGTGAGCTTACAAAAGAGATCATTTATTCATCATTTTTTAAATCACTTGCTCCCCCTCAATATGTGCTTTGATCATAGTCCAAATCTTTAAAATTTTAGCCATAAGGGAGCGATCTTTTGAGTCCAAAACATCTTTATAAGTCCAAAAACATCACATTTAATCACTTGCTCCCCCTTAATATGTGCTTTGATTAAAATCCAAAATCTTTAACATTTTAGCACATAAGGGAGCGTTCTCGATAGTCCACAAATATTCTTTATGAGTCCAAAAACATTACTTTTAAATCAGTTTTTATATTTAAATCACATTCTCTCCCCCGATCATAAAATTTCAAATCTTTTGAGATTTTGTGATCCCAATTTTTTAAATGATTTTCGAAAAAGCTTTGGAGAGACATGTGGCAAAATTTTAAAAATTTACTGATTTTGAGACACTTTTTGAGTTTTCACTGTGGCTGGTGCACAAAGTTTTTAAAGGTGCAGAAATTTTGAGCACATACGCTCCCCCTCAATTAATGACCCGTTTTCCATTTTAACGTTTAGTAGCCACTAATGTGAGTGGTATCGTATACGAGAAAATTTAAGACCAATGGCCACCTTGTACACCACAAAATCTCTTTTGAAGAATTTTTAGAAGAAAGAGATTTTGGGAAAAGAAGACTTCTCTTCTTTTACTAGAAAGGCTGCACTGAAGCGTACAACATTTCGGATAATCCGCACACAGTGAAAACATGATAACGTGTTTTTACACGGATTTTGAAAACCGGGTTGCTATCTGAAGTAATAGCAAACCATAATTTAAGCAAACATATATTTTTGGTGTTTTTGAGTTTTTCAGATTTTTATGATTTTTATAGGTTTTTATATTTTTGTATTTTCCTTTTCTGAGTTTTATATTATACATAAATATATAAGGATATGTGAAGTGAATCAGTTACTCCTCATTATCTTCCTGAAGACTTTTGAGTGACTCAGGAGTGATGCTCTTCATTCCAAGACGTGGGAGAATGAATTGAAACTGTTTTCTAGGAAGTGGCTTTGTGAAGATATCAGCCAGCTGAAATTCCGTCCTTACAAAGTAGAGTTCCACAATTCCTTTTTCCACTTGTTCTCTGATGAAATGATGTCGAATATCAATGTGCTTTGATCTTGAATGCTGGACGTTGTTGCAGCAAAGAGCAATGGCACTCTTGTTATCACAGTACATCGGAACTTTGTTGTAGTTAAAGCCATAGTCGGATAACTGAGATCTCATCCAAAGAATTTGAGCACAGCATGATGACATGGCAATATATTCAGCTTCTGTAGAGGAGATTGATGTACTCATTTGCTTCTTTGATGACCAACTAACCAGCTTATCTCCTAGAAACTGAGCACCGCCCGAAGTACTTCGTCGAGTATCTTGACAACCCGCATGATCAGCATCAGAGTAGGCTGTGAGAGCCATTGCAGTGTCTTTAGGATACCAAAGGCCCATGTGAATTGTTCCTTGAAGGTACCTGAAGACTCTTTTGACTGCTTCTAAGTGCTTCTTAGTAGGTTTGGATTGATAACGAGCACACATGCAGACAGCAAATAAGAGATCAGGTCTGCTGGCTGTGAGATACATCAATGATCCGATCATGCTTCGGTATTTGGTTTGGTCGACAAGTGCTCCTTCAATATCCTCATCCAGCTTAGTTCTCTCAACCATTGGAGTATCAACAGATTCACATGATTCGAATCCAAATTTCTTTAGTATTTCAATGGCATACTTGGATTGATTGATGAAGATACCATGTGGGTTTTGAGAAATCTGAAGCCCCAAGAAGAACGACATTTGCCCCATCATGGACATTTGGAATTCTGTACTCATTTCTTGTGCAAACCTATCACATTCTAGTGGATCGGCTGATGCGAAGATAATGTCATCCACATAGATCTGAACGTGGAGACGATGCTCTCCCAACTTTCTTGTGAACAAGGTAGGATCGACAACACCTTTGGTGAATTGGTTGGCTAGAAGAAATTTGGACAGTGTATCATACCATGCTCTGGGTGCTTGTTTAAGACCATATAGTGCCTTCTTCAAGCGATAGACATGATTAGGGCGTTCAGGATCAACAAACCCCTCTGGTTGACTTACATATACTACTTCCTTTAAGTGTCCATTGAGAAAGGCAGTCTTCACATCCATTTGGTATACAACCATGTTCTGACTGGCTGCATTGGCAAGGAAGATTCTGATGGCTTCAATTCTGGCAACTGGTGCGAATGATTCCTCAAAGTCGATGCCTTCTTCTTGTCTGAACCCTTTGGCCACAAGTCGAGCTTTGTTCTTTAACACTTCACCATATTCATCAAGCTTCACTTTGAAGATCCATTTGAGGGCGATAATCATTGCACAGTCTGGAGGGGGCACTAATTCCCAAACATCTAGTCTGTCAAATTCATGGATTTCATCTTGCATTGCAGTGAACCAGGACGTTTTAGTCAATGCTTCTTTATAATTCTTTGGTTCGACTTTGGACAGCACGTTGCTAACAAAACACCATAAAGCATCTGTGGCAAGTTGTCGTCGTGTAGATACTGGCCTAGATGGGTTACCAATGATGTTGTCAATCGGGTGATCATTTGTCCATTTCCTGATATGCTCATGAAGTTGATGATTGGGAATTGAAGTAGCAGTGTTGGAATCTTCTGAGGAGGTTGCCAAAGTAGATGGTTCAGGAGCAAATATGTTGACAAAAGGTTCATCAGGTGGTTGAGTAAAAGGATTCACTTCAAAGGTGTTATCAGATGCTTCTTCCTGTGGAATTGAAGAGTGTTGATCTGTGTGATTGGTATGACTAGATGATGGAGCATTCTGACTAATAGAGATGGAGATGGAAGGCCCGTTTGTGGGTTGGGGTTCATCATTAGCAGCAGCATCAGGATCTATGACTTGTTGTTCAGGTTCGACTCTCTGTTGAGGCTCAAAATACTCATCATACATTGAATCAAACAATTTCTTCAAGTCCTCACAGGTAGGTGGCACAGAAGGAGCATCAGTGGTGGAAGAATTTACAAGTCCTGAACTAATGGGTCCAGGAGTCCAAAGATTAGATGCGGTTCCTGAACTGGAGTATTCAGGAACCGTTTGCTCGGTCAGCTCATCAAACGTGACATGGATGGTTTCCATGATTTGTCGGGACCTTTTGTTGTAGATGATTTGTCGGGACCTTTCACCTGAGTCTTTAGATTCTCATTTTCTTTGAGCAAAGAAGTTATCTTTTCATTGTTTTTATTACGCACGATCTTCATCGAATCATGTAACTCTTTGTAATGTTGTTTGATTTTAGAGTTTTCAGCTTGAAAACAATCATTTTCGTATTTCAAATCGTTAATGACATTTTGAAGTTGCAGATATTGAGAATCTAAACACGGAGGTTTCTGGGAATCAATCGCATCACATTTATTATCAATCACATCACTTTTAT
>LBNU01002818.1:90807-121998 GCA_014162995.1 Artemisia annua | reverse complement strand
GTGGAGAGGATTGTAGCTTTAAATAGATACTTGAATACGCTTCAGGAGTGATGATATTGCCAGTGCTTCATCTTTTGATTCAAAAACTTCACCCATGTATATCTTGAATAATCATTCGATGATAACAAGAATTACTTTTTCCCATTGATACCTTTCAACTCTCATCGGGCCACTAAGTCCATATGTTAACAAGTGTAACCTTGCTCCGAACTAGGTTAGTTTTGTTTGTATGTTGCTCTTTTGCTCTTACCTTGTTCCGTAAGATGGAATAAGTGTTCTTTGGGTGTATTTGAGGCTTGGAGTCCGTTGAGATGTTGTCATTTAGCAATTTTGTTGATCGTGTTGAAATTAGAATGGGATAAACGTCTATGCCAACAACCAAGACTTTTTGTCTGAAGCTCTTGTCATAAGACTAAATTGGTGATGTAGAGGCCATTTGATTGATGTCGATAAGCATAAAGGTTAGTGTCACGATTTCCGATTAGAAGATCTTTTCCAACAATATTTCGAACAAAAACCTTGTTTTCTTCTAAAACTAACCTCTAAATCTGCATCACAAAACTGCTCCGACTGAAAAAAAGTGTGTCCAACCCTTCGACATAGTAAACCCGAAGTGATTAAGTATTTACCAAACTGAAGACTCCCATAACCCGAAATAGCTGCATGTGAGTCATTTCCAAAACGTACAGTTCCCATAGAACTTCCATAACAAAAAAAAAAAGGGGGGGGTTTTTTTTTTTTGAATCAGCAGCTTAAGTCCCGGTCATGTGCTTGAGAACCGAGTCGAGATCCAAAGACAAATTTCGATAACCTGCGTGAACAGAGTTTTGCATTTGGAAACCGTTTTCGAATTAGGTTCCCATGGGTTAGAGGTAAAGAGCATTATCACACTTCATAGAAGGTTTTTGGTTGGTTCAGATGAACACTAACAAATTTACCATTCTTAAGAGTGAATTCTCTACCCGTTGGTTTCCATGCCCAGTACTTAAGTAATCTTTTAGGCATTTGTTACTGGTGGGATACCTAATCATTTTTTATTAGTGGTATCAAAATATCATGATCTCGCCTTAGATTTATCTAAAGCTAGCATTCTGTTCAATGCATAACATTCAAATCACGTAGAAACACATTCTATCATGAACATCATTAAGTTAAACATTCTTGCATATTAAACATAACAGAGTCATTACATGCATTAGAAACAGTACGTTTGACATTACATTCAGATGAAATATGTCTCTTATTAGAGAAAGGAATAATTCCTAGGGTTTCTTCTCTTCTTCCACTTTATTCATGCTACTACTCTTAATACAGGCAATGACTCTATTTTCTTGTATTGCCTCTTTTGGCTTTAGTCTGCTGCTCCTAGAGGTGCTAGCTAATCCTGTAGAAGGGTAAGGCACACGCATTAGAATTTAATGTGTTGTCGCAAGTAGTATCCTTAGACTCTTTAGAATTATCCTTTACACATTTTTCGCTTGTCCTAGATGTAGAGGCACACGCAGTAGTGGGACTAATCCTAAAAAGACCAGGGGCTAAAACTTTTGGTTTTTCGACAACTGCTTTTCCTATATCAGCACATTTTTCATTTTCATTACATTTAGATAAGTAGGGTGATGGAGTGACTGGTTTTGACAAATCCTTTTTCTCATCAACTTTCGGAACAAATTGAGAAATTGACATTTTTGGTTGAACAACCGCTTTTGGAATATTTCTTTGTCCGAAGTCGTCGATGGTTTTGCAAACTTAGTGTCCATTTCCTTTCCTTTTTGACATTCTAACTGAGCCCTCAAAAGATCATTTTGCTTTTGCAACTTCTTGAAATCACGCTCATATGACAATTTGTCATACTTGCATTCTTCCTTTTTTCGATCAAGTTGTTTAAAATATGACACGTTTTCTTTTTCAAGTTTAATAAGAGCATTTTCATATTTTGAAACAATTTTGGAGGTCTCAGCTCGAAGTCGTTCGTCATCTTCAACAGAATATATTTGCAATATGAGAGACATAATATCAGTAGACATCACAGCTTCGAAGAGAGAGTCATTTAACTTTTCGAAAACACTTATTTTCTCAAAAGATTCATTTGCCTCCTTTACTAGGGATTTGTGATCCGTAACAAAGTCAGCAGTTTCTTTCAAAAATGCTTGTTCAAAATGAACCACTCTTGCATTCACAGCAGTGAGTTGTGGAGCAATATCACTTTCAAGAATCTTTTTTACTTGTAAATGGACCGTTGAGTTCCAATTTTTCTCATTTGTGTTAGTTTTAGATTCTAAAGTCTTCTGAAGTGTTCCAACTCTGGTTTTGAGATCATCAAGATATCCCCTTGCAGCACTTGTGTTAAAAGTGTTGTTTGAAGACATTTGTTCAATATTTGAAAGAGATTTGGAAGCAACTGCAGGTTTTAAAAGCATTTGCTTGAAAGTGAATTTTTTGGAAACAGTTTGTGTTTGTTTTTGAGGGACAAAAGTGATTCCATTGATTTTGTTCCATTTCTCGTAATCAATTGGTTTTAAATTAGGATTCTTTTGTTTCATTTTATGTCGACTGTCCTCCGCAAGTTGTATAGTGTCATCAGAATCACGCACATATGGAGGATCATGTTTCTCATAAATCACTTTACCATTATACAAAGAATTATGTGCTTCCTGAGCTTTCTTGAGATAACAAGGAGTTTTAAATTAGGAGTTTTGATAACAAGGAGTTCGTCATCTTGAGATAACAACTCAACTCAAAGTTCGTCAATAACGTGTCACCAGAATGGGATCGATTTGTCATGGCTGTGAAGCTAAACAAAGGACTCAGAAACACCAACTATGAGCAACTCTATGCTTATCTGCAACAACATGAGAAACACGCCATGTATGATCGTCAGCTAAGAGAAAAGTTTCATCCCTCAAATGATCCTCTTGCTCTAATCTCCAGTGCTCAAGGTATCAACCAATTCTCAGCTGACTTAATCAACCCTAAAATCACTACTCAAGCAACACAGAATCAGTCTTCTCTTGGTCAAGCCATAATGCAATCAGCAAGTGTCAAAACCAATTCACAAGAATCGGGAAATTCCTACATGGACAAGAGAATTGATAATATCTCCAATCAAGTCTCTCTACTGGTTCAACACTTCAGAAGCACTCTTCCTCAAACCAACAATCAACTCAGAACCTCATCTAATCCACGCAATCTTGTTGTTGTGGAAGATGGGCGTGTTGTGGTTCAAGGAAGACAAAATGTTCGAGGAAATGCTCAGAACAGAATGGGAATGGCAATCAAGGACAAGGAAGGCAAATCAAGTGCTATAATTGTGGTGGGCTAGGTCATATTGCAAGAAACTGCACTGAACCAAAACGTCCTCAGAACTCCGAATACTTCAAAGATAAGATGCTGTTGATGCAAGCACAAGAAAATGGTGTGAAATTGGACGAGGAACAGCTGCTCTTTCTTGCTGGTGATGAAGGAAACTCCTTTGATGCTGATGTGGATGATCAACCAGTCCAGGATCTTGCTCTAAATGACCCGAACATCTTCCAGGCTGAAGATTGTGATGCATTTGATTCTGATGTTGATGATCAACCTACTGCACAAACCATCTTTATGGCCAAGCTTACATCTGCAGTCACATCGGCAAATCAATCAGGATCTTCCAAATCATCCATCATTTCTGAGGTACTCAAATTATATGACTCATATGAAACAAGTGCCATTCCAACGATACTCGATGAGGTTCATCAAACTAGTATTGTCACGCCAGATGTTGTTGGTTTGAAAAACACTAATGTTTCCACAAAACAACAACATATGGATAACAATAAAGAGTCTGATGAATCTAGTAGAGCATCTGAAGATACACATGTTGACGATGTGTTGCACAATCAAAGGACTCATAACGAAGTAAAACAAACCAACACTATTGATTCAAATTCTGCTGATATGGGTAATAGTAATGTTGTCCCATATGAGCAATACTTGAAACAAAGTGTCGAGACTGCTTTACCAAGTGATGATTCTTCCATTAATAATGATACTTGTGAATATGATGAATATACTGCTGTTATACCTGATGACACCTTAACCACTAGGATTAATATTCTCAAAGATCAGGTGAATATGTATTAACAACGTGCAAAATTTGAGTTAACCGAACGTGAACAGAAAATGAATTGGCAAATGTGTACATATATTACCAAGAGGAATTTAAAGGAAGAAGAGTTAAGAGGGGAAATAAAATCTTTGCAAAATTAAATCGATCAAACTGTTAAACAAAAACAGGAGATTCAAAACAAGGTCAATTCACTAAAATTAGATTTTCAAAGCAGAGAAACCAAACATCGAAACGATTTTTCCCAATTAAAGGCCTTAAAGAACAAGCTTGAAAACAAATTGTACACACAAGGCCAAACCATTCAAACTGCTCAAATGATGCATAAGCACATTAAGCTTCGTGATAAACATAGTGATAAGGATACAGGTGTGCCTAAAACTAATTATCTTAGGAGCGTTAGTGCCTCTCAACCTGCCTTATATGACTATAATGTGATGCTTAAACCCAATCATGAATCCCCTGATGTGTGTGATACTGAAGAGATTGTTGAAATTGAAACAGAAAATAGGAAAAGACTTGAGGATAAGATGAAGGATCCCATGTGCATAGCAAATCGTGTTAATGTCAAGCCCCATAACTACTATGAGCAGAACCGATTAACTGTCTTTGTGCCCCAAACTAGGTTAACCCCTGAACAGATTTTTTGGGCTTTAGATGTGGAAAAAATGAAAGCTGAACTTTTAATGGATACCACTCCCCTTAAGTTTGCTAAACCCACAGTGTATCCTCCCAATACACCCATGAACCTAGTTCAGATAACACTTCCCACTCAATGTAAAACTCTTATTAGCATGTATGTACTGTATCAAATGTTTGCGGATTTTGACAAAACGTGTAAAAAGAGGATTACTCCAACGGGAATTACTGAGGGGGAAAGGGGTTTTGAAGTTACAAAAGAATGTTATCTCACAGAAGTAATTCCGTTTTTTAAACAAATCAGAACCCTTAAACAAGAGATCAATGAAATGAAAGAGGTGTTTAAAAACCAGGAACGTGAAGGAAAACAAACTGTAATGGATCTTCAACATAGTGAAATTGTGAGGAAGAATGCTCTCATCATGAATGATAATCTGATTGCTATGTGCATTGCTCAAGATGTGTTTTATACTGCTACTGATTCTTCTTTATCTGCTTCCCAATTTCATGATATGTCTGTTACATTAAAGGTTTTTCAGAATCATGTTGTTGAGCTTGAGGGGGAGAATTTAAAACTGCGCGAAAAAATTCAAAAAGATGATCATGATAACATGGTCAAGCAATTTTCAAAACTAGAGGTTGATAATTTTAACTTGCAATTAAGATACCAACATCTAGAAGAAAGAATTAGAAACTCAAATGCCAAGACATCTTCGGATGCTCCTGAATTTGATGCATATTTTGAATTAGCCAAAAGGGATGAAAGAATTCAAGCTCACACTAACACGATTCGGAAACTGAAGCTTCAAATTGCTCAATCTAAGACGAATAAATGTGATGTGATTGATAATAAATGTGATGCGATTGATTCCCAGAAACCTCCGTGTTTAGATTCTCAATATCTTCAACTTCAAAATGTCATTAACGATTTGAAATACGAAAATGATTGTTTTCAAGCTGAAAACTCTAAAATCAAACAACATTACAAAGAGTTACATGATTCGATGAAGATCATGCGTGATAAAAACAATGAAAAGATAACTTCTTTGCTCAAAGAAAATGAGAATCTAAAGACTCAGGTGAAAGGGAAAACAAAAAGAACTGATGCTGATGCCATTAATATTCCTCTTCCCCTTAGGAATAATGCGTTTGTTCACAGTAAGTACCTGAGGTATCTCAAGGATTGCCTAGATATCCTCTGTGAAACTATTGAAGAGGTTAGAATAGTGAGCCCTACGGACATTGGCATCCGTGATGTGTATTATCTCACCAACAGATCATATGAGCTTTTAGATTATGCCATTGGTACATGTTCTAAAGTTGTTTGCATGCGTGATAAGTCTGATGATTTCTCCTCTAAGGTTAAGAACAAGCATGCTGCCTTTAAAGTGCCCATAACATCACCAAAACATACCACATCAGATACCAGAAATCAAACAACAGTGTCTCATTCTAATGTTCCCATCATTAATTCTACAGGAGTAAAAGCTGTCACTTATGCTAGTGGGTCAAAGCCTAGTTGCAATACAAGGAATGATAGGACTTCGCCAGCTAAAAGTGCTCAAGGAAAGAAAGTAGAAGACCACATTAGGAACAATAAGACTGATCTGAACGTTGAGAATCGTGTTGATTCTAGTATTAGCTCTAGGCGTACTGTAATTGATTCGAATTCTAAAACCAGTTGTGAGATCTGTAATAACTGTTTAAATTTTGGTAATCATGATGTGTGTGTTAAGACATGTTTGTATGCTTCTAAAGTATCCCCTGGTTGTCATTCTGTCTATTATAATCGTGTAAAACATGTTTGGAAAGCAACGGGAAGGAGGTTTACTAATGTTGGCTATCATTGGAGACCCACTGGAAGAATAGTTTCAATAGGAAGTCATTCCCCCTTTGCCAAGCTGTCTAATCCTAAGTTTCCCAACAATAGGATTGGGAAGTATTCTGGTAGAACTTTTCCTATAGGAACTCAAGGCGCTAACCATAAGTATAGTTCTCCAGCTTGTCATGTTAAGACTAAGGACACTATTAATTCATCCTATTCTGTTGTATGCGCTAACCAATCGGAACCCACTTTTGGTTGGGGATCCAAGTTTGTCCGTTATCCATATCTGTCTGATTTCAAATGCAGGTCGTACAAATCGCCCTGTGGTATTTGGACTCAGGCTACTCAAAACATATGACGGGGGATCGCTCTCGGCTCAGAAATTTCGTGAAAAAGTTTATCGGGACTGTTAGATTCGGGAATGATCATTTTGGTGCAATAATGGGTTATGGAGATTATGTGGTTGGTGACAGCGTTATCTCTCAGGTATATTATGTAGAAGGTCTTGGGCATAATCTATTCTCCGTAGGTCAATTTTGTGACTCAGATCTAGAAGTTGCCTTCAGAAAACACTCTTGTCATGTTAGAAGATTGGATGGTATGGATCTCTTGAAAGGCAGACGTGGCACAAACCTTTACACTATATCCATTGAAGACATGACGCAATCATCTCCAATCTGTCTACTATCTAAGGCTTCCAAGACCAAGTCTTGGTTGTGGCATCGTCGTTTGAACTATTTGAACTTTGGTACCATTAATGAACTTACTCGTAAAGATCTTGTTCGTGGCATGCCCAGGCTGAAGTATGAAAAGGATCATCTTTGTTCCGCTTGTCAGCTTGGCAAAAGCAAGAAGCATACTCACAAACCCAAAACCATCAACACCATCATGGAAGTTCTTCATACCCTTCACATGGACCTTTGTGGTCCCATGAGAGTGCAAACCATATTTGGAAAGAGATATGTGTTAGTGATTGTTGATGACTACTCTCGATTCACATGGGTCAAATTCCTCAGATCCAAGGATGAAAAACCTGAGATCATCATCAAACTAATCAAGCAGCTGCAAGTTGGACTCAATAAAATAGTCAAATTCGTCAACACAGATAATGGAACGGAGTTTGTCAATCAACAACTTACTCAGTTTTATGAAGATCTGGGAATTAGTCATCAAAGGAGTATACCTCGAACCCCTCAGCAGAATCGAGTCGTTGAAAGACGAAACCGTACTCTTGTAGAGGCAGCATGTACTATGTTGATCTTCTCCAAAGCTCCTATGTTTCTCTGGGGAGAGGCAATTGCAACGGCTTGTTACACTCAAAACAGATCACTAATACATCCTCTTCACTGCAAAACTCCTTATGAGCTAGTGCATGAAAGAAAACCCGACCTCTCTTTCCTTCGTGTTTTTGGTGCATTATGCTACCCAAACAATGATAGCGAAGATTTGGGAAAACTAAAGGCAAAAGCTGATATTGGAATTTTTGTTGGGTATGCACCAAACAAGAAGGGTTATCGAATCTACAACAAAAGGACTCGACAAATCATGGAAACCATCCATGTAACACCCCAACCCGACAAGGGTAGAAGTGTCACATTATGGTGTTACATCAGAACATATTTAATACAACAAAAATGGAAGCCTTACAAAATAACCAAAGGAAAACAATGAATGAAACTAATTTCTGAATCTTTATAATACATAATAACATTATTCTAAAATGGCTATGGTCAAGTCTGCACTCTGCTCTACTCTCAATCCCCAGAAAGCCATCCCAGAAGTAATCTTGAATACCTGCCGCGGAAGAAAAGAAAACGCGGCTGAGCTTAAAAAGCCCAGTGAACAGATATAACAACGAAGTAATAATGAAACAGAAATGAATACTGAATAAGGTATAAAGGAAACAACAGAATGTAATCAAAGGTAAGTATGAAATAGTAATAAGAGGTAAGGTAAGGGTTAGTCATCAACCACGAGCCCAGAAACAGATATAAAGCCTTCATAATAATGCCTTCAATATAATCATAGTCACATTCATAATCACACATAAGGCAACATATGTAGGGGAGACCTACCAGAGTTGTGAAGGACGTGCATGCACGCAGCATCAATCACCAGATACAGATAACAGATAACAGAAACAGATCTAGGATGCATCCATACGCCCCCACAGAAATAATATTGGCCATAATAAACAGATAATTGAGCTCATAACAGATAACAGATAAGGGGACGTGGCAGAACATCACTCCTCTGCCCTAGAGTCATGTCAGAGGTGCATCACTGACACGGACATGGAACCCCCATGCCTAGTGAAACAAACTTTGGCTCGGGTGTCAAACTAAACTAGGTCAAACAGAATAGGTCAAACAGAAATAGGTCAACAGAATGTCATAAAATGACACAGATCAAAAGTTATCATATAGTCATATCAAAAGGTCCAAATTAGAAAGTTCAGATAACAAAGGTTCATCACAGAAAACGTTCAGAAAATATAAGGGTTTCATAGCAATGGCATAGGGAACCCTAATCCGAATGAAAGATAGCAAATGAAAAGAGATCATGAGAAACCTTTACTGAAAAGGTCAGAATATCTGTACCTTATTCAAAGCAAGCAAACAGAAACAGACAAGTCAAGCCAAAAAGATCACTCCCGCTTCACCGAACCTATACGAATGAATAATCATGTATTACTAATAAGCTCATCTTAATTAGATTTCCCTTTTTGGTTTCTTTTTGTTTGTAGTAACCTTTTCATATTTAGTAATTTCTCCGAAACAGTAATTTAATACTTTAAGGTAATAATTGACAATTCATAATATTTAAGGTTAAAATGAATAATATTTCAGGTTAAGACGTCAATATAATAAGTTTAGGGTCTAAAATGTAGATTACCAAAATTAAATATTAAAAGCCAAATAAAATTATTTTAAAGTTTATTTTAACAAATTCATATTAAGATAATAATTTTAGACCCCGTCATTATAATTTTATATAATTTATTAACGTACCCACGACCTTAATATTTATGCGCGACGACCCAAAATTTTTATAAAATCATGTAAGACTTGTTATAACCCGACATCAGTTCACTTCATCTATATACACACGACACCTTTTATATCTAAAACACCCTCGTTAAATCAAATACAAACTCACCCTTTTGTTACTACTAAAATAAAATACCCTTGGTTATCTTAAAACAGATACACCCTCGTCACATGTACCCATCGAACCAATCAAAACCCAAATCCTTATCCTTTCAAAAATCCCATTCGACCACAAACAAAATCCGAAACACAACGTATGTCAACTTATATGTGTATATGTATAATATTGCATGTTGAAAACATTGTACCCCACATGATTTGAACCAAAAAAAAATAAATAAAACATATCACAGGTTGCATGCTTAGTCGATTAGTAGTATCTATATTGATTTATAAAAGTTCCCATGCGTTATATTATGTAAGCATTCATGATTTTATGTAACAGTCATATCGTAGGTTCCTTTTTCATTATATTCGACCCATGATCAGTCAAAAATTCAAAAAAATATCATCATATGTAGATCGATTCATAGTTAAATATGTTATAAGATTTTAGGTGAATTCTCGAATTCATATTACATGTTCTTTTATTCTTTTCTTGTTTCTATGCGACATAACAGACCCTACTTAGATTCTTATTAATTCAACAAAACCTCTATGTATCTTACATGGCTCGACTAGAATTATTCAGTTTATGATTTTATGTGTTTTAAACTTTGAAAACATCATACATATACATGTGCTTAATATTATTTATATACATATATAGGTGGAGGATTTCATGCACTCGTTAAACCAAATCGAAAGAATACAAAGAGTATAAAGAGGATACCGAGCTTGTTTTGAGTCGAGTAGAAGCAAAACCAAGAACACAACACCTTGAAAGCTTGGCAACTAATCGAATAGGGCAAAAGAAAAAGGCACCGATCGTTTTTCTTGGAAGACTTAGGGTTTCGTTATTATTATTTTTTTTGTGATACGTATGTGCAAAACAAAACAACCGNTCAAACAACAACAAAGCGAGATGACCAATAAACTCGACAACTTGTTGAAAGCCTTCACCAACCAAGTGTTGACACCCTCAAATAAGGACACTAGGAGCACAACTAGTGGATCTCCCACTAAGGACCCATCATCATCCAAGAATGTCCACTTTGTCAACGTTTTCACTATTAAGCCAATTACTAGGGAAGAGGATGATGAAAATAAGGACGATAGTGACCCTAAGGTTGAGACTGTAGAATTCGAGGTGATTGAGAATAAGGAGGTAGATGACGTAGAGAGTGAAGTCGAATACTTCAATAGGTGGCCCACCAATGAAGAAAAGGAATACCATAAGGACTTGTTTGATACCACACTTCCTAGGTAATCCAATCATTAAAGCAGGTGACCCATCTAACCTCAACATACCATGCAACATAGGGCATCTTCATGCATGGAAAGCTTACATAGACCCTAAATCCCCCATCAACATCATGAGTAGAGCCTACTAAAACTTGATAAAAAGAGACCCACTAGGATTTAGGATGTTTCCAAATACCCGATATATAAGCAATTTTGTGGGAAGGGTCAAGGGACTTCATGTATTCGTAGGCAACTTCACCTATATCACCGATTTTGTGATAGTTGAGGATATTCGACCGGTAATTGATGATAGCCTAACTCAAGTAGTATTTGGGAAACCATTTGTTGAGGCCTCTAAGATGAGTTATGACCCATCCCTAGGGATAGTTCAATTCAAGGAAGGGACTGAGGAAATAGCTTACCAAATGCCATATAAGATAGAGCAATACCGGCTTTTATCGAACCTGGAGAAAGAACATAAGCAAGCGGTCTACGATAGGAATGAAGAGGATAAGCGTAGAGGAGTAGACTACATCATGAGAAAAATAATGGGATTCTACAAAGAGTGTCTAGAGTTAGGTCCGGAGTACACTACCGGACGAGAGGTCACGTGACGAGGCAAGGCCTCGAGTCTAGCTACAAGACTCATTAATAAACAAAAGCGCTTCTTGGGAGGCAACCCAAGCTTTGTGTGTTTTTGTTTGTATTTGTTTCCGTATGTAAATTATATCTCTTGTTATTGATTCATGCTTCAAACTAAATTGTGAAAATGCTTTATTTTGTTTTTAACTTCGTCTTAATCACATATAAAGGTAATTCGCAAAAGCTAAGTGTAAGAGACATCCAAATCGGTTAATATAGAACGAATGAACATGAATCATAACAAGAAAATTAGTTTACATATTTGTACTTGTTAGAGTCAAATGCTTGTATCGAGTCATAATGATTTTTTCTGCAGAATTCCCAGGAATTGAGACAAAAGTTTTCCAAGAAATTTTCTGAAAACTCAACTTAAACTTTCTGTCAGAACACTCTGACGGCGTCAGGAATTAATACCTGACGACGTCAGGTGCAAAATTCTAGAATTTATTCGTTGATTAAAGTTTACTAGCGGAACTTGTATGTTTGTTAAAATCTCTCTTATGAATTCCAGGAAACCTGTAGAAAAATCATTCCACAAGCATTATATCTTACTTGTTTTCTAGGTATACGTCTATACATATATGAATAATGTCGCCGATTTTACGCGAGGTTTCTTGTAGTGTTTCCATGTTAACAGGTTATTTAGGACAAGAGGATGATGCATATACTGGAAGGGAAGCTTTGATAGTTCATCTTCTTGGAGGAGGATCTAACCGTGTTACTTCACTTGCATAAAGAACGAATCAAGGGAGTATCCAACTTCATTCTTTTAACCTTTTATCTTTTCCATTCCTTATTTTAGAACATTGGGGAAGTGTAAGGGGGGTAAATAAGGGTAGATTAATGAAACCTCGTCAATATTGCTTGATTTTTGCTTGTTGGATAGTAATTGAGTAATAAAACCAAAAGAAACACTTGTTAGAGTAATTTTAGAGCAAATTTAAATTTTTTTACATTACTTAGGAGGGAAACTTTAGTCCTAATAAAAAAAACAATACCACCAAAAATTTTCCACCCAAATATGTGAGGTTCACCCCTAGAATTGGTAGGAAGAGAAGCACTCAACTTTAGTGCCTATGTGTGTACCGGTAATACTTAGATTCTAGAACTTGCATTAGTGACCATTCCGAGTCCACAAGTGAGACTACATTCGTGTAGATTAGGATTAACTACATGATAAGAGGCATTAGGATAACCCATGTTTTAAACCTGTATTATAATTACATTGACTACATTGGTCAAGTAATTCTCCCACACCTTCGCGATGTACCCATCTTTGGTACACGATACCCCTAGTACACCCCTCAGAGCCTATCCCTTTCGTTTCTAACTTTAAGCATCATACTTAAAGGAAGAATTTGTTTACAATCCACCCCAAATGTGCAACCAAATTGCCTTATCCTACCTTGTATGCACTCACCTTTAGTGCATTATTGTTATTTGTTAAACCCTTGTCAATTATCTAATTAGTTACGTTGTTGCTAAGTCGAGTCATATCTTGTACATATTATTTTGGGATGATTGTAACTCATGGGTAAAGTACTAGTGTTATGGAGTAATGGGGAAGAACATCACTTATTACCCCCATATGTGCAAAACGTTTTCAAAAGTACTCCAAGTGTTTTAATTATTTCAATACGAGTTGTAGAATACCAAATGTAAAGTATGTAAAAGTTCAAGTGTAAGGGGAAAGCTTAATCCCCATTGATGTATTATTCTGGATGGTAGGGTAAAAAGGTATGCAAAAAAAAATCAAGAAAAATAGAAAAAAAATTAGAAAAAAAGAAAAAAAAACATACGGACTACCATCCACACCTATCATTTATTTCTTAGTTAGGTTTTGTTTTGTTTTTTATAATTTAAGATTGAGTCTAGTCTTGGCTTGGCAACGCCACTTGTATATGTAACTAACTAAGATGATTGACTAGCCACCAGTAAACTACCCCTTATCCAACCAAACCGTGTTTTTCCATATCCCTAAACCTCCCGTTATAACCCTTTTGTAAAGCCCTCTTTGATAGTTATCCTAGGTGCTTACGCCTTAGTGGAGAAGGTTTCGATCCTTTCTCAAGCCTATGGTAATCTATTTACTATGACAGGTAGTGAGTGATATTGTCCATTTCCTTTACATTATATCTACATATTTTCAACCGAGAGATGTGAGTATCCAAACACTACATGAGAGGTGCTAGTATATTTTCTCCGTGCTTATTTTGATTAAAGCGGAACGACTAAATCTTGTAATTACTTTTAAGTTTGCATTAAATGACCTCTAACTTGTTTTTCAACTGGGAATAAAAGCGCATTTGCTTGAGGACAAGCAAATCTCAAGTGTAAGGGTATTTGATGAGACGAAAAATGTTACGTTTTTAGGGGTCGTTTTGAGTCCTAATTCGTATGTTTTTAGTTTGAATTTCAGCCAAAGTCGTTTCTTTTCTCATTTTAGGTACTTTTGAAGGGAAAATCACAAAAGAAGCATTTTCGGGCGTTTTCGGAGTGAAAAAGTGCGGAAAACAACAAAAACTCAAAAGACCTTGAAGATTACTGAAGGTGACGCCATTACACTCTACATAGTGACGCCGTCAGGAACAAGTGAAGTCCAGAAGTGGAAAAAAGACTTGTGACGACCCAGAGAGTTCGTAGTGCAAATTGGTGACGCCGTCAACCTAGGCCGTCAGATCTGGAACCAGCAATTATGACCACGTCAACTGAGGCCGTCTGGAAACCCTAATCGCCGAGCTGACGACGTCACCTATTGGGCTGACGCCGTCAGCCCGCATTCTCTATATATATAGAACATTTTTTCTTTATTTTAGATGAATTTTGGAGTGGAGAACTTGGGAGCCAAACCCTAGTACCTGTATTACAGACCTTGGAGGGTATTCCAACCCCTCTAACTTGCATNCCGAGCTGACGACGTCACCTATTGGGCTGACGCCGTCAGCCCGCATTCTCTATATATATAGAACATTTTTTCTTTATTTTAGATGAATTTTGGAGTGGAGAACTTGGGAGCCAAACCCTAGTACCTGTATTACAGACCTTGGAGGGTATTCCAACCCCTCTAACTTGCATGTTTAATCCAAGATAAGTCTTTATTCATACAATATGTCTTTGTGTTGTGTGATATATGCTTGTGCTTGTCTTTCTTGCAACATGCTAGGCTAATTTACCTTGTGTTTGCTTAGATCTAATGAAACCTAACTATTGATTATCATGTGATGTGTATGTTGTGATTGTGTTTGGGTGAATGTTTCATCTACGTTAGACTAGGGAAAACTGGCTAATCTCCTATACGGTAACAAGCTTGAACGTCTTTAGAAACATGAATCGTATGTGCGTTATCGATTTTAAGGTAGTATTTCATGCATAGGTTGCTATCGGTGAGCTCATGATAGGATGCTTGACGTATCGGCATATAGTGAGGTAGGAACTTATAGAGTTAGGGAATTGAACGCACTCCCTACGACTTGTTAGGAATACACCCGTCATCTACGCAAACTCAACATACTAATTACATGGTAAAAGATAGTTAGGGAGTAATGAAATCTAAGTAAACACTATTCTCCACCACTGATTTTCTCAAAAACAAAAAAAAATACAAAAATATAAGTAGTTTAGACGTAGATAACTTGGGTTAGTTGACTAGCAACTAATTCCGCCCTCTCCTCCAAAACCAGAGATTTACTGCTTTCATAAAATACAAAAAGAATCTTCTTCCACCCTTAGACCTAGATTAGAGTAGCCTTTAGCCTAACGAACACTATTCCCTGTGAGAGAACGATCAATCCCCCGGTACTTGCCCCTACACTATACTACATCGATCAGGTACACTGCCTGGTGGGGATTGTAAGCCTCTTGAGATCTCTCGAGAGGTAAAACAAAGTGCGTTTGCAATCCACACGCATCACATGCTAAATCATTTATTTGACAGGAATATAAAGTAATAAGTGAATAATAGTATAGATGATGCGTGCATGTGTCGTGTTGTCATTATCGTTGTAGCAAATATAGGTTGTTTTATGGCCTATTCAAGTTTTAAATTTATAATTTCCGACTTATCAATGACACACACACTTAACGAGCAGTGTACCCTGTACGTATGTATATAATGGTAAGTAGGGTGTCGATCACTAAGAGTGGAACGTATTATCTAGTTACTTTGCTAGGTGTTTTAATGTCTAAGTTAGTTATACAAGGTTAGCTGTACAATCCTAATCTAACGCAAAGGGGGGTTTCAGCCTGAGAGACTGGCACGGCTTTGGTTATGATTAATTAACCTACTCCTACTCCTAACTATGGACCGATTATCCCTAAACAGAGAAGTACGCATGCACACAAATAGATACATAGAAACAATATGAGATCCTGTCCTAATGTTAGATAGTTTGTCACTTGTTTTATTGCTAGTTTTATATGTTGTGTATTAATTCTGTCCTTTCTCGTTGGCTCTAATCTTATCGACAAGTAAACTCTTATTGATTACTTATGACTATCCTACTCATTATTTTAAAGATATTAGAATTCATAGGCGAGGAAAGAGGCATGGCGACCCGAGCAATGCTCAGCTAGACACAAAGGTGATCAATGCACTAATAAAAGTTACCAAAGACATCAAACATATAAACTTTAATCGATGGGAAAGCAATTTTAAGGCGAATGAAACGGTCGCTATCGCGTAAACACTGTCCATCTATCCTGAAGGATTAAAGCGTACTATTACAATAAAACAAAACTACCTAATGAATTAAATATACATGCAGGACCTTCTTACAGCTCTTAGAATCTTATTTTGGGCGTGTCTTGGCACTCTCCTTCTGCTGTAGTCGACTTTAGGGTTTGGTAAAAGGTCTCTTAAATTCGTGTAGGTCTTGGGTATTTATAGTTTTTGTCTGAGAGGTCGATGCGGCGCATGTAAGTGATAGATGCGGCGCATTGACTTAACTTCGTGTGGGGTCCAAGATTAATATATTCCAGAATATTCGTACACCGCCTTCAGATGCGGCGTATCTTGATCTTTGATACGGCGTATGTATTATAATCTTGGATTCTTCATCCGGTGAAATCTTGATAGAGATGCGCCATTCTTCTTGAGTAGATGCGGCGTATCTGGAGTAGAACAAGTTCGATCTTCTTCGTTGACCAAAGTTTCATATGCGACGCATGTCAGAATGACATGCGGCGCATTCTTCAAAGTCAGGCAATGGTCTTCGAATTCATCTAAGTATGATGCTATGTCGTATTTGTTGAGTGAGATACGGCGTATCTTCTGAGTTCCAGTAGACTTTTGACATCTTGCTCATTTTGCTCCGTTTTTAGTCCAAAATCGCCAACTTTCACCAAATACCTGTTTTTACCTGAGAATTACAAAAGTAAACATAAAAGCACCAATTCTCATACATAATATAATAAAACAGGTCAATAAGATAGGATAAATGATGATAAAAATATGTACTTATTTGAGTTCATCAATAAGTACAATTAACATTTGGTGAACGAAACTATTGTGGTTTGGGTGTTTTGAACAAGTGATTTCAACAATATGTGTTGAAACTACTTTTTGATTTTGAATTCGGCAATAGCAAAAGATGGGAGAAACGCGTTATATTTTCGGATAAGATTTGTAAAAACAATTGATTGATAGAATGATAGAGAGAAGATTTGTAGGAAGAATTGATTGACTGTCCACATTGCTTGTGGCGTTACAATATTAGACGCGCTAAGAATGAGAATGCCTTGATTTGCATTATGACCTATCAAAAAGGATGCTTTAGTATTGACTAGCCGAGAACCTGCGCCTAATGGCAGCGGTCTACAGTTTGCATCATATGTTGGTTTTAACAATATTTATGCGTGTGTGCTTTTGTTCTCAAGATAAACCATTATGGTGGTGGTTTATAGCCTCCAACTTAATTTCGTGAGTAAATTACATAGATGGTCCCTGTGGTTTACCCAAAGTTTCACCCACAGTCCCTGAATGTTAAAAGTTTCACGGATAGTCCATATCTCTGGAAAGAATAACACTAATGGTCCCTTTTTTAACTGTCGTTAAGTGACTTTCGTTATAATTTACACGTTAGTCCCTTTTGGTTAAATATCGTTGCATCGTTTATCCTTTATAATAATGGTCGTTTATAGCTTAAAGTTTTTCGAATTTTTCTTACGTTTTCATACGTTTTCATCTGTTTTTATACGTTTTCATGCTTTTTAATACGTTTTCATCCGTTTTTTTATACGATTTCGTCCGTTTTTATACGTTTTGTCCATTTTTTAACGTTTTCGTCCATTTTATATGTTTTCGCTCCATTTTTATTAAGTTTTTATCTATTTTTATACGTTTTCTTATGTTTCTATCTGTTTTCCTTACGTTTTCATCCATTTTTATACATTATAATCCGTTAACGTATAAAAACGTATGAAACCAGACGAAAATATATAAAAATAGATAAAAGTGTATGACAATTTAAGAAAAACGGATGAAAGCATATAAAAACGAATGAAAATGTATAAAAACGGACCGAATGTATGAAACGTAAGAAAAATGAGCGAAAACGTATAAAAAGTATTAAAACAGATGTAAACGTAAGAAAAACGAACGAAAACGCATAAAAATTGATAAAACGTATGAAAACATATAAAAACGGATAAAAACATATAAAAATGTAAGAAAAAAGAGGAAAACGTATAAAAACAAGCGAAAACGTATAAAAACGGACCCAAACGGATAAAAATGGATGAAAACGTAGGAAAACAGACAATAACGTAAGAAAAACGAGCAAAAACGTATAAAACGCATGAAAACGGATGAAAACGTAAGAAAAACGGACGAAATCGTATAAAAACGGATGAAAAAGGATTAAAACGCATGAAAACGTATAAAAACGGATGAAAACGTAAGAAAAATTCGAAAAACTTTAAGTTATAAATGGCCGTTAGTATAAAGGATAAACGATACAACGATATTTAACCAAAAGGTACTAACGTGTAAGTTATAACGGAAGTCACTTAACGACAGTTAAAAAAGGGACCATTAGTGTTATTCTTTTCAGAGATAGGGACTATCCGTGCAACTTTTATCTTTCAGGGACTGTTGATGAAACTTTGGGCAAACCACAGGGACCATCTATGTAATTTACTCTAATTTCATTGAGGTCATTTTGTGTCTTTATTGCGTTATTTTGTGTATTTTTTTAAATAGCACAATATATGGCATGACGACGTTGTTGTAATATTTCCAACAATATTTATTAATTTGTGTGTTGCTTTACGTCATTACGTGCGTGTCTGGTCGCAATTGGTTTGCGTGTCTTCGCTTTATTTTTATGAAGAATCAATTAGTTATGTGTGTAAAATACTCCCTTCGTCTCATATATATTATCAATATTTTCATTTTGGCTTATTCTAATTTAATTGTCAACTTAAAATAGAAAGGGAATTTAGTACAAGAGTTCGAGTTAACCATATTACCTACACTTGAGGTTATTATTACAAACATTCAAGAAATTTTAAAATATTAGTTAGTGGTAACATTATTATTCTGAAAAAAGTAAAGAAGAGAAAAATGTAATGATGGTACTATTTTTACTTAAATTGTATTTTTTTAAATCTATAAACAATAATTTTGGGACACTAAGTATAGATTTATAGGGAGGGTGGTATCTTAACTTTCCGATTATCTCTTGCCTTCGTTAAATATACTTCCTAGCACCTCTGTATTTACTCTCGCGGTTCTTGATTAAGTGTTCACAATGTTATTTTAGGATGTTTCATAATAAGTGTTTGCTTTATATTAAAATGGGTGTAGTGGGTAGAGATTATACTTGTTGATAAAAAGTTTAGTTCTTAAGGTTTTTTAAAACTTTGTACATTTTAAAAGTTGAAACTTATTATTAGATGAAAGGAGCAATCATTTCCGTATTCACATACCTCACATTCCTTTTTCATTTACAAAATTTCTATTCCAAAGAACATTTTTACCAACCTTACTTTTTTATTTATAAAATGTTAAATTCAAGAAACGAAGAAAAAACCTTTTGCACCTACCTCCAAACATTCTCACGTGTTTATCTACTTACTAATTTCTTTGAGTGTGGCAGTCACCAAAAGACTGTAGAAACACATTATATCATGCTCTTCAATGAAGTGACAAGGACTTGAGCATATTTACTTCTTTTCACTTTGACTATATTCAATTTTTTTTAAACAAAAATGAAAGTATATATTAAAAGCATATAAAATTAAATCTTGAGCAAACAGTAAATCACATTGTGGTACAATTGTTTTCTAGTTATTTGTCGCATAAACAATAATTAAAAGTCATTGAGAAAAGAAACGACTTTGGGTGAAATCCGATCCAATAATATACGAATTAGGACTCAAACTGACCCCTAAAAACGTAACATTTTTCGTCTCATCAAATACTAAAGAAATTTGGATTTGAATCATGTGAATTTGTTGATACTCCAATGGTTGAGAGAACTAAACTGGATGAGGATATTGAAGGAGCACTTGTCGACCAAACCAAATACCGAAGCATGATCGGATCATTGATGTATCTCACAGCCAGCAGACCTGATCTCTTATTTGCTGTCTGCATGTGTGCTCGTTATCAATCCAAACCTACTAAGAAGCACTTAGAAGCAGTCAAAAGAGTCTTCAGGTACCTTCAAGGAACAATTCACATGGGCCTTTGGTATCCTAAAGACACTGCAATGGCTCTCAAAACCTACTCTGATGCTGATCATGCGGGTTGTCAAGATACTCGACGAAGTACTTCGGGCGGTGCTCAGTTTCTAGGAGATAAGCTGGTTAGTTGGTCATCAAAGAAGCAAATGAGTACATCAATCTCCTCTACAGAAGCTGAATATATTGCCATGTCATCATGTTGTGCTGAAATTCTTTGGATGAGGTCTCAATTATCCAACTATGGCTTTAACTACAACAAAGTTCCGATGTACTGTGATAACAAGAGTGCCATTGCTCTTTGCTGCAACAACGTCCAGCATTCAAGATCAAAGCACATTGATATTCGACATCATTTCATCAGAGAACAAGTGGAAAAAGGAATTGTGGAACTCTACTTTGTGAGGACGAAATTTCAGCTGGCTGATATCTTCACAATGGCACTTCCTAGAGAACGGTTTCAATTCATTCTCCTACGTCCTGGAATGAAGAGCATCACTCCTGAGTCACTCAAAAGTCTTCAGGAAGATAATGAGGAGTAACTGCACTTCACATATCGATATATATATATATATATATATATATATATATATATATATATATATATATATATATATATATATATATATATATATATATATATATATACTAGATTTCAAAGCCCGCCCGATGGGCGGGCATGACTTATAATTATCATTGGCATATTATACTATAGCAATAGAAAGCCGGTAAAAAAAGGCTAAAAAAATATTGATACTTAAGCTGCCATTGCATATTTCAGATGAGCAAAAATTATGATAATTTTAAAGAGCAAGCTGCGAAGCTTCTAACTATGAAATTATTTATAACTATATGGTACTCGTTTATTGTTTTATGTCGAAAGCATCCAAGTGGAGTAAGAAAGAAGTAAAAAGATGAAAAATTGAAGCAAAAGATAAACCATTATACGCAACTTCAACAAAAATGGACAAATAAAAAATCTTGACATATTACCTCAATCATAAATCTCATATAGCTCACTTGCTGCCAGACTATGTCATTTTGCCAAATATACAATACTTGATATTAGTAATGTATGGGTACTAGTGATCTATTAGGGATTACGTCAGCCTTCATATTAAGTAAAAGCTCCTGCTTATATTTTTTTTATCCAAAAATAAAATAAAATAAAGTTTAAGGTCGCTTATATTTTACAATTATGTTGTAGCCCCCGATCGTCTTTACTCGATATGCCATGCTATTGTTTAGCATTGACAAAAGCATGTTCCTCTTCCATTACTGAACCTGCCAATTATCAAAGCGATTTATATTAATGTAAACAAATAATAATAGTACTTTTGAGTGACGAATAAGAAGATAGTTAAAAAAACCCCAAACAATGCAATTAAATCAATCGGATGGGAACTAATAAGGAGATTTCGTTGATCGTCTAATGCTTTTTATTTATATATAAATATCCATACCCCAACCCATTTTAACATGCCAAAATGGTCATTGTTGTCCCAACCGTTTTGACCAATTAACTAACACGTCCGTCTTGCCAAATCTAAGTTTCATTGACCTACATTAGTCACTGAATCCATCATTGTCAAGTATCTGTTGGTTTATGAATATCGTTAGCATATTTTTCTTTAACAAAAAACGGTGTTAAATGTTTTTATTGTTTTTTTTGTAAGTGAATGATATATTTAGAGATACAATAATTGGAAACGAAAAAGTAATATATTGTTGATAAAAAAAAAAAAAAAAAAAACCTATTAAAACCATATTAAAAAGTAAGCTATAAACCCTTTCACATTAGCTATTGCATCAATTCAATCACATATAAACCCTAAAATTTTATTTTGTGATCTTTGATGTTGTAAGTTTTCGAACCTTTCTCACTTATTTAGAATCCAACTTACTTAAATGCATACTTGCACATAATATGAAATTGTACAAAATTAATTATTGTCATGTGACCACTATAGAGTAAATTGAACCAATCATGATGCATTTAAGTTACAGTGACCACAAACTAAATGTTATCTGGATAGTTGCATTACTTGCACATATGAATACCTCAGTATCTACGGTGGAATTAAAAAGACTATAATTCATACAAACTAACAGGTTGCTCAATGCAAACATTTCTTCATGTTGATTCATAACAATGTGGTCCAAATGGCAATAACGATCACCCGATTATTGGTCATGAAGTACATAATGCGTATGACTGAAAGTACCTCTTTCGACATCTTGACCATTCAACCTTACGTGATTGCCTTCCACCAGCAACGTTGCAAAAGCAAGTGCTTCACCAACCGCCCATTCAACACCCTCCGTGGTTTCAATCATCTTCAACCGGTCTGCAAATATCTTTTTAACTGTTCTGTGAGGCTTAAAGGTTTCTGGAAGAGTTGCTATTGGTTTTCCAAACTTACCAACCTCTTGACAACAGGTCCTGATATCATCGTCAATATCCTGTAAGATTCTACCTAAGGTCTTGGAAATGATTGATAAATAAACTTCAACCTCTTTATAAGCAAGAGCTTTTAGTCTTTGTATTATTCTTCTTATTCTCCTCTTCAGCTTCATCAGCCTTTGAACTGGCTTTCGCATCAGCCTTTGCTTCACTCTCTTTTTCCGTCTCAGTCTCCTATTCCATGGAATCTGGTTTAGCTTCACCGGACTTGACCTGGTTATCATTTTCAACTGATGTGCTCTTCAACTTAAATGCAACAATCAAGCCTTTTGGGTATCTGTTACCATCAACATAATAGAAGATATTCAGACCAATGAATATTATAACTAACAACAGCATCAACAACGTTCATATCACTCTAACATTTATCTCAAAAAATGATCTAAATAGCACATTTAATAACCTAAGTGAAAAAAGAAAACATGAACAATGTTGTGTCTCAGTCACGGCAATCAGCAAGTGGGTTTAATTGAGTGATGGGACTGTACACAGACATATCTTCTGCAAATCATTTGAAATTTTCACTTTCCACTCAATATTTGAAAATGCAAGAACACACTACCACTAAAAGCAACACGGACCTGAAATTTCCTCAGCATAGTGCCTGATTGCAGGAAAGTCAACATACGCACTTAGATCAGCGGAACTCGGATCATCCAGTATATCAACAAACTTGTGCTTTCGATGTGCCTGCAAAAAAAGGAATCCAAGAGATATGTGACAGACGCCATGTGAGACATGAATGTTAAAGGACAAAAAAGCAACAATCTAAGGATGAATAAAACAGAAATATTTCATATTAAGTTGGGTCAAGAAAGGTGTATATGAAGAAAAACAATAACTCAAGGGCTGCAATCATTAACCAACTGTTCTGCACGTCACATGGCAGAGTTATCACAACACAAAATATGAATTCTTTAACTGTTGTCCTTCATCAAGGACCGTGTAGTGCCAATGAATTTTCTTCAAAAATGCTTTATCTCTTATTATAAGATTGTAGTGTGTGGTCAAATTCAACGCATTTTCTTCGATCACTGGAACAACTTTATACCTAAATAGAAATATAAACCTATTTTTTTTGTGTAATAATCCATATAAAATAAATAAAGTGCAGCATCAGAACATGATATTCATACATTATTACCTTTGACGAAGTAAATTAAAACAATGTCCATGAATGTGTACCGATTGAATGAGGAAACCTAATGAAGCATGAATGTGATTAATTGCACCAATTTGTGAAAATAAAGAACAGATAGTGATATCATATATGGCTTTTCAAGTATAGTGATAATAAAAAATAAGTTGCCATAAAAAAACATTAAAGATTAAATATTTACAATATGAAATGAAAAACATTAAACATGACCATTAAACCTTTTTTTCACCTCATATATACCATACTGCCCAGATATGGTGGAAATTGAGACTCTTGAAGACGCTGTTGTTGTTCCCCTAGGATAGCCCAAACAGCAACTGAAGTCAAAGGTGAACTCCATATCAGCTTTTATTTTATTGTCGGTGTCAAAATAGGCCAAGTTATAGATGATTAATGTTCCAAATTTCAATGTTATGCCTAGAGTCGCATTTCTTGAGCTTGAATCGCTTAAATCCATCAACTGGTAAAACGTTACCTAATATTTTTTGATGGTACAGCAAGATGTTAGTTGTGGGATCAATTCTACAACACTACTTATATCACTCAAACATAAATCATATAAAAATTAAATTATAGGTGCAAGTAGATGTGTTTTTCTTTTATTAAATTGAAGTGAGTGGAAATTATATAAAATGAAAAGTAAGAGTGCTAGGTGTCCACCGAGTTATAGCCAAGTTATACACCCGTCACGTCAGCTTTTGGCCTATAACTTAGCGGTAAAACATAAGCTGAAGTATGCATATGTGATGTTTTGTTATACTCAAGTTATTTGTGTTTTTCACATAGTGATGGGAAATCTATTACATGTCTAAAGGGGTCGGTAAGAAATGACCAAATTGAATATAAAAAGAAAATATAAAGGAAACTACTCACCGGGTTTTGAAATAAATTAAATGGTAAAATGTCGTCTCCAACATAAGTCACTATAATTGGTTATATATTGCTGTTCCAAACACCCATATAATGCAAGTTACTTCATATAATGTTAGTTAAAAGACCAACGAACCATTTTCTAATTTCAATTCCAACAATAAACCACTGTCGTATCATACTTGAACATGTAAGTCTGAATGTATGATAACAACATTGGCTTGATGCGAAAAATGAAAAGTAAGCAGTATCTTTAGCCGAACTTGAATAAATTTAAATGTGATATCTCTAATAAGAAGGGATCCACACGTTGTTGCTGGCCCAGAATGACCCCTTAAAGACTTACAAACCGAACTATAATCCGCGATAAAGGGCATCATTACCATCAGATCCTAGTGTCTTCGTGCAGACATCAGCCAACTTATTAAATTGTTACCGAATTTGAAGTTAAAGAGTTGACAGGGACCCCATTAGTTACATTCCAACCCTACCAAATCCATAGTTTTGTGTTGAAGTTAAGAAGCTCATTAGAAAGTGTAATGATACAATGAAATAACACATTAACATGATATACTCAGTTTTAGCAAGCTGTTAGTTACATTTTCAGCAAATTCCTTCAAAACCTTCCACCGACATTCTGTTGCACAATAATATGTGATTGACAAGAAAAGGTGGAATAATAACATGAGATGTCATTAACGATATTTTAAACACTAAGAGCATACTCTAAATAAATATTGTAACATCAATAACAATGATGTTTGCAAACACCAAAAAAACAGATGCCTTACTGCCATACTATTAAGGATATATTGCCTTACCCTTGAACTTCGTATTTGCCCACAGATCAACAACGATTGCAAGGAGTCTTAATAGTGCCAAACCCACTGAAAGTGCCAAAAACAAAAGAGGTACTCAGGTAATATTAACCTTGTTTGGACATGCTTTGTTTGAGTCGCAGTAATATTAATCAAGTATGATCACTATCCACACATTCTCATATTTATCCCTGATGCAGACAATGAATGATTTAAATGATCAAAAAGAAGCTAATGTCAAATAAAAGTACATCTTAAATTAAGCCCAAAATTTACTTCAAGAATAAGATAATCTTACATCCGAACCACAAAAACTACTAAGCTAAACAATACAAAATTTTTTGAATGATCATCTTAATTAGTTACCTTTTAAACAAAACACAGCACCTGGGCGGGCATGACTAATTATTATCGTGGACATATTTTACTATAGCGAAAGAAGACGGCTAAAAAATGGCTGGAAATTATCCAATGAATAAATTAAGTAACGGTGCCAAATCACTAAGTTACCTGGTATGCCATCGAATATGTTTCATCTTTAAGCTTCAATACCCATGCACATGATGAATCTAGAGAATCATCTAACTCGCTTGTATTCAGACCCTAAAACTGCAACTATGAGTATCTATAATGCTATATATTAAATTATGAATTAGCTACATATCTGAGATAAAGAAACTACATTGACATCATCAAAAACTATTGCATCTTTACTTGTTTCAAGTATGCTTGCTACATTTAATTCATTAAAATCACTCACCAAACCGATGGAGAACAAACAATTTTGCTTGCTACATCCATTTTTAAGCGATCAGATAGGATGGAGATAAAATAATTTTGCTCGCTATGTCATTTTTTGTAACCTGAAACTTAATGGTCGAAATTTGTAAAACTCTTCTCAAAATGTTTATTCTTGAAATTTCCTCCTCAGCACGTGTCATTATATATCAAATTATATTGGCTGATTAACTGCCTTCTGTATCAATTACTCCACTTGCTCAACTGAAAACACATCCTAAAAGGGTCTTTAATATATAAATTAATTAAAAAAAGATTAAAAACCAATTCAAAAGAACTAATCTTCTTTTTAAGGTTCAAAGAAACTCGCTAGTTTTTTTCACCATTAGTCATATATCTCAAAATACTTGTCAATGATGACAGGATATCGATAAACAAAGGCTAAATAATTCATTGAGTTTGAGGGGTACATGTTTCTTAACATCAGAAAACAAAATAATAAGCTAGCCAAATACTCATTGCTCAAGTATTTTGATAATAGATTAAAAAAATTGCATAATCAACCAAAACCGTTTGTTTATAGATTGAAAAATAAAAAATGGTAATACTAAATTTAATGATTAAGCAAATTGTGCTTCATGCGTATCAAATCTAAAACAGAAGGTATCAAAAAATTTGTTTACAAAAGACATAAGTTTTACTTACAGGAACCGATCCAAGTCTCAATTTGTAATGAAATACTCTCAAGCCTCAATGACTTTATGGTTTTTCATGGTGGCTTAGGTTAAAAGATATAACTCATACAAGCTGCATTTTTTAACATGTGATTTAAAAGACTTACATAAGAAAGCATGCACCAATGAATGACAACGTAATGGTTCAAGGTTTGTAAGCCCAGGCCGTCCATGGGTCGAGTTTATCCTCAGTAGTAGATAATGGTTCAAGGTTTGTAAGCCCAGGCCTTCCATGGGTCGAGTTTATCCTCAGTAGTAGATGTGCTCACTTCGCCATTATGTTGAGCAACATGGTCTCTTCTTCTTCTTCTCCTATGACCATTAACGTCCATAAAGCTATTAACAGCCACCTTATCCTAACCACTGCAAATGACAACATCAGAATAAGTATCAAATCTCAATTAGAAAATGATGTGTACCAATTTATGATTACTAAATTGTTTACAAATTTATTATATAGTTTCATTTTTCTTCACCTGATGTGGCCTGCTTATGATTACTAATCCGATCTTGTATCTTCAAGAGGAGTGGGAGCTACATGGCCTATACTATTAGGAGGTCAAACTTATTGGACGGTTGGTCTTGTTGCGACATTGATATCTATCAGCAGATACATTTGCTTATGCTGGTTGCAAAATAATATTAGCTTTCTATTTATGGTATGCAATAATGATGTTGTTATGAGATGCCCATTATGTAAGGTATGCCCTGACTCCCACAACCATTTCTTTTTTCAATATCAGTATTCACAAAATGTATGGAATAAGGTCAGCAATAACGGTTTAACTAATGTGTTTCCTACTAAATGGAGAGATGTTATCTCTATGTTGGCAATAATCTATACTAATAATTCAGTTATTAGTATAGAGGAAAGACTGATTTTTTGTGCTAGTGTGTATTACCTATGGCAGGAGAGAAATAAGAGATTATTCACACAAGAAAGAAGATCTGAAAAAGTCTTAATTGAGCAAATAACAGAAGCAATAAGGTTGACGCTTATGGGGCTACCAAACAGTATACTATTGTGAACAAAATATAGAGTCTGGATTGTTCTCCTCACCAGTAATAGGACGCCAAGTAGCAGACCTGCTCATGCAATGAATCTTCCTCACAAGTACTTCAACCTAAAAGGTAGAAATAATGTATTTTACAAAAAGAAATAAATGAGTGAATGATACGAACATTGAGGGGTCTGAGAGTTAAGTATGAAAGCTGCTGGAAGTCTAGCGTTTATTAGTTTTAGTTATTATTTAGTTTCCTTATAATAAACGTTTTCTTGCTTATCAAGAATACACAAGTTTAAATAGGGTTAGGAGTCATCAGTTTTAGGGAGGAGGGAATAGAACCGGTCTGAGGACTCGGAAAACCTATCTTTGTTCTTTATTTTCCAGTATTAATAAAATCTTTAGTTTGGTTCGTATCAGTGAATGCTTAATTTTTGACATATATACGATGGAATGATAACTTTTTCCTTTAGAATTACCATCAACTCTACCTGATGAGATAGACACAATAATGCAAATCAAATACTACTAAAGGAGCTTGCATTCACCTGCTGAGATGCACAAGTAAGTGGCCTATCCGGAAACTGAACGGTTCCTTCAATATCAACTATCGACTCTTTACTAATGCGGGTAGCATAGTTAACCATTTAAGCACCGTCAAAAATGCCAATTTTTTTTTACCAAATTAACGACTCCGATGCACTCGTCCTCTAACTAACACTGATTGATTTATACGATCTTCTGTTACAGAGCTAACCTTGATCCATTCACGACCAGTACCCGTCATTGATTGAAGCTCTTTGACAGGAATGTCACCATAGAGCTGATAGGTTGACAATAAAATAAAAAAATAAAAAAATAAAAAAAAAATTCTTCAAAAGTTGTTATAAGTTAATAGCAAATTCCTTGAAATATCAGAAAGTTTACAAATAAAACTAAGATAATGATGCCCATTCTCCTGAATACTATGTTAATCATTTGAGTTACCATAGCCTTGGACGTAGTTTGGTTGACAGGACTTTTACTAATCATCAAAAATTAGGTTATGTACAATTTACAAAAAATAAAAACATTATATTCAATTTACCTGTGAACTGCATATGTGGAAGTTACAGAAAATTAAGAAAAAAAAGACAACCAACAGCAGTAATGCTACAAAGAAAGCAAAGTTTTATCAAGCTAATGAGGATCACAGTTTACTTGAGTTCATTAGACATGTGCCAATTAAATCTTGTGTTAATTGAAAGCTAGGAATATATAACATGCCAAATTCTTGTTCATGTTGAGCCTTTCTTCATATTATATATCCAATATTGTCTAATAGAGAACGCCTACTTCACCGCACTATACCCCACCAATCCCTTCATATCCAACTGTTCGATATTCACTGTGATTTTCAAAACCCTATTGGACAAGTATGATACGTTTTTTTGGTATTAGCCCTTCAAAATACAATATGAATAACGTTATTACTTGTTTCACTGCTGCAATAGCTTCGAGACTGAGATTGCTCTAATCTCTTGAGACCAGGTTCCGATGGATATGCCGAAGGAAAGTCGTCACAAAGTTTCTTTTACCTTTATCCAACGACAATGTTCCTTCAGCAGCCGAGATTGTATTCGTCTGGGCCTCTTAGTCTTTAGTGCAGCCACTGGTGGGGTTTGTTTCAGGCAAGTGAGTTTATTTGATCTTAACATTTGTTTTTCATCCTTGCTGAAGTGATGTTTCTGTTAGTCTGGTTGATAATTCTAACATCAAATCAAAAGAATAAGAAAATACCTTTTCGCATAGTAAGAATCAACACAGAAGTATGACTGACTTCAATCGATAGATCACCGGCCATTCACCTGTCATGCAAGCGTCATACATAATAACATCGATAACAACACAAAAGTACAACAAAGAATTTATAAGTATACCTAAATCGATCTCCTGAATACGAAAACCAAAACAGAAATTGTCACTGAATAAGAACAGATGGATGTTGTAGTTAAAGAACCAATTATGCATGAAGTTATTAACACGATGAAAACCATCGTACCTGATGAGGTATTATATAGGGTTGATGCATAACTAAAATTTGTACATTGCATTCATAAATATGTTTCTGCCAAAGTCAAGGCATAGATCTAGAGTTAAAAGAAAAATTGTTCCTTTACTCTTTCAATAAATCCAGCCTGCTAATACCTAAAATTTAGAAAGAAAAGGTAAATATAATAATCAAGAATAAATAATATGCTATGCGTGAATAGAAACTACAACAAAAAGATTTATCACTGGAAAATAGACGATATTTAAAATTCTGTAGATAATAGATGGATCCTTTATGTGTGTTTTAGGGTTACAGTTTGAATGATATTAGGGTAGAGGTATAATGAATGAATCGGGCAATATTTACCGAATAAATATTGAGTTTCCTAAGTTGTAGGGATTCTCAATTCTATTATTAATTTTTTGTTGATCATATTTATGGATTTGCAAGATATAGCACAAAAAATAAGTTGATCTAGTGGTAAATATAGTTATTAAAGAACCAAGAGATCATAGGTTTGAATCTTGCACAATTAATTTTTAAAACAATAAAATCCGAATTTATATCCATTTAAAAAAAATATTGACCCGAATGAATTTTAATAAATGAAAAAAAAATACTTATGTGGCAATTAATTATAAAAATACGAAATTAATTATACAAATTACTTAGATGGCCAAAATGTAAAATGTGATGACATGGCTGATAATGAATTACATGGCAATGACTGAGCAATGAGGTGGCATTATACGTGTAACGCCTCCTGTTATATAATATATATATATATATATATATATATATATATATATATATATATATATATATATATATATATATATATATATATATATATATATATATATATATATATATATATATATATATATATATATATATATATATATATATGTATAATATAAAACTCAGAAAAGGAAAATACAAAAATATAAAACCTATAAAAACCATAAAAATCTGAAAAACTCAAAAATACCAAAAATATATGTTTGCTTAAATTATGGTTTGCTATTACTTCAGATAGCAACCCGGTTTTCAAAGTACGTGAAAAACACGTTACCATATGTTTCACT
>LBNU01002818.1:32050-45371 GCA_014162995.1 Artemisia annua | reverse complement strand
GATAATTAAAAGAATTAAATAACTATATTAAGATTAGTTAACTAATTTGTTAATTATATTTACGTTCCCGTCGACACGTCGACGGGACGGATTTGACGGACACACATTTTGGTTGACTGAAAATGACGTGGGACCCACTGTTTGTCGACGGGACTGTCGACGGGAAGGACGTTCCCGACGGGGAATTGCCGTCGACCTGCTTCCGTCGTCATGTCGACGGGAGCATTCCTTGCCGTCGACTAGACGACGGGACCGTCGAAAAAAAGTCGACGGGAGTGCTCCCCATTGTACTAGTGTAATTCTGTCAAAATTTTCTCTTACCATGTCCAAAGCCTTCGATGTAGCGGTTCAAACAAGCCTATGTACTACTTGCATCTAGGGAAAATTTATCAACGCTAATTTGGATTAAGTGGTTTGATAATCCGTGTAACTCTCTATCCCCTTCTATGTAATTCTTTTGCCTAGCTCCTTACTAAGCATTTAATATGTTTGCCGTACCAAAAAATATATAATAAAAAATAATAATAATAATAATAATAATAATAATAATAATAATAATAATAAAAATCATATTAGTAGATGAAGTACCCCTTGCGGTTTGTTTCCTTATTCTAACTATATCTATACTACATATAAAGCATGAATGACTCTCTCTCTAAAATTTTAAGACTTACAAGAAATTAAGCATAGTTTACAACATTTTAATACACCCAATTTTCAGAATTACAACAAAGTAAGCATATTATACAACAAAATAAAGCGTGGGTACCTTGCTATATAATAAAAGATGCAAAGAATTCTAACTATATATTTCAAAAGATGCAAAGAAGATAAATTTACCGCTGTTCATTGAATAGTAACAAATCCTAAGATTTTTAAAAATGTATCATATAGCCAATTCACTCGGTTATTTGTTTTAATCACAACGAGATAGCTATCGAAGTTTTCTTTCTGTAATACGCGTAATCTTTTTGATGTTTTTTCTAGATTTTTGTTAGTAAGTAACGAAATTTGCTGCTAAAAAAAGGATAATTACATGAAAATGTATATAACTTGTCACATTTAGTAGTTTTGTGTAGCCTATTTTCTTTATTTTTTTTAGTTCTATGTACTCAACTTTTGAATTCATTTAGTTCCGTACCGGGTGATTAGCTGTGTGCACTATTGGACGGATATTACCAAAAGTTGAGTACATGGAACTAGAAAAAATGATCAAATAGCACACACAAATGGTCATCGGGTATACGGAACAAAGTGAATTCAAAAGTTGAGTACACGGAACTACAAAAAAAAATAATAGGCTACACAGAACTACAAAAGTTGACAAGTTAGATACATTTTCATGTAATTATCTAAAAAAAAATAATGAATAATTTTAGGCTTACTGTAAGGTATGATCTAGGTGTTTAATCTAAATAAGACATGTTAATTAAAGAAAACTTGCATAGTTCCCTTTCGTATACGTAGAGAAACAATTATCAGTTTGATGAGCTCCTTATAACACCTAGATGACGAAGATTTCGTGTAAGTCATTAAGGTATTTGGGCCATATTAATTACTACAATGAAATGTCAATGCTACATCAATCAGTATCATTTGATTCTTCAACTAATATAAATCAGGGGTTCCCTCGTTACCTAATTGGTTTAAACTCTTTTCTGAGAAAATGTATGTGGTTTCTGTGATAACAACAATGACACTTATATTGACACCCTTCTATGCGGTTGTCCAAAGCATTTTATGGGTTCTATGGAGATATAAAAATCGAGTTTGCTTTGATACAAAACCCTCAACAACATTTTATGTGTCGAAATCAAGATATATTCACACTCGTGGTTGATTAAGAAGAAACTAAATCCAAATTGGATTAATTGGTTCAGACTTAAGAGATCGACCCATTGTCGATTTATTTGGAAAAAAAATGACTAATCATTAGGAAGAGTTAATACATACAATAAAATTCGATGACTTTATACTGCATAAAGTCAATTAACTAAGTAGCCAAAGTTCTTAATATAAGGTTGGGTGTAGTATGCCTATGGACGACGCGTCTAACCCCTTAAGCACGCGTTCCAGCTAAAAAGCCACTACCTCACACACGTGTTTTGAAGTATGTTTGTGTTTAAGTGAGGTATGTTTTGGTGATGTTGGTTATCTTATTACACTATGTTGATGATGTTAAAAAACTGATGTGACAGTGATGATCACGGTCATCACTGCACCCGGTCTAATTTAATTTAAACACCCTAAAGACCTATTACTCAGAATTTTCTTGTTTATTGTAGTGACAAATAAAAGCACTTTATGAGGATCGTTAAATTTGTTAAATTCACAATCACTTAATGTACAAGTAACTCATCTTAAATGTACTTTAAATTTTGCATCTTATTTGCATTGATAACGCATATATGACGATGAATGTAGTGGCAAGTACATAGATATAAAGTTGATTAAGATATTAAAATATAATTTCAAATATGAGTTTACTAATCTATATCTATACTATTTTATAATGAATTTGAGACATTCTTAAAATAGAAGGATTAAAATTTTAAACAAGACATTTACTAATAATAGAAAATAAAGTTACATCTTGAAAATTAAGTGTCTTAAATATGTAGAATTGTAACAGTAGATGTTATTTTTAAAACAACTCTAAAATGACAAATAAATGATATTATACATATTCTATAAACTAATAAAATACACAAAGCTTCATATAATTTATATGAAAACAAGTTGATGATACATATGGTTTTAAAACCGGACCGGACCAACGGGTTCAACCGGTTTAACCGGGAATCAGAGTCACCACCGATTCGGCTAGCTAATAAAAGCAGTCCTAAAACGAACTTGAGAGGACCGTCGAAACCTGCAAAAATGGATTAATCGGACCGGGCGAGGATCATTTTCTTTTTGTATTTCTCAGGTGAATCAGCTGGTCATTGTTATTTTGTTGGTCTCTGGACTTTTATCACAGGATACTAAATCTTTCTAGCCGAGGCCACTGAGAAAATGCCATCATTACTAGCCTTCCATTTCCAAACATCCCAACCCCCCTGCCAATTTAGATCGTAGATTTCTCCCAGCAAAAGAAATATTTCTGTGATCTCCATGTAAGTTGATGGCTCCCTTCTCCAATTCCAAGTCACAACCTTAACATTATTTATGCAATTAATCCTTCCAGAAACTTTGACCCATTTGTTTGATTCTAACTTAAATAAATGGGGGTATTTAATCCGAAGAGGGTCATCGCCAAGCCAAATATCTCCCCAAAAATTAAAAGTAGAGCCGTCGCCTAAGCATCCAATAAAATACGAGTTTATAATCGCGCCGTTGGGAAGTTTTTGCTCACCCACTTTGACGATTTGTTTCCAACACCCACTAACCTTAAAATATAATTTCAAATATGAGTTTACTAATCTATACTATTTTATAATGAATTTGAGACATTCTTAAAATAGAAGGATTAAAATTTTAAACAAGACATTTACTAATAATAGAAAATGAAGTTACATCTTGAAAATTAAGTGTCTTAAATATGTAGAATTGTAACAGTAGATGTTATTTTTAAAACAACTCTAAAATGACAAATAAATGTGATTATATATATTGTATAAACTAATAAAATACACAAAGCTTCATATAATTTATATGAAAACAAGTTGATGATACATATGGTTTTAAAACCAGACCGGACCAACGGGTTCAAACGGTTTAACCGGGAATCAGAGTCACCACCGATTTGGCTAGCTAATAAAAGCAGTCCGAAAACGAACTTGAGAGGACCGTCGAAACCTGTAAAAATGGATTAATCGGACCGGGCGAGGATCATTTTCTTTTTGCATTTCTCAGGTGAATCAGCTGGTCATTGTTATTTTGTTGGTCTCTGGACTTTTATCTCGTCATCGCAACGCACGGATATCCTGCTAGTAAATATGAAAAACAAAAAATCCAGTGACTTTATTCTGCATAAACTTCATTGAGTAACCGAGTAGTTCATCAATAAACTTTGAATTTTGCATCTTATTTACTATCATTAATATTAAAGTAGATCGACTTAGATGCTAGCAAGTACACAGGTTAGTTTATTAAAGGGCTAATCCATGAAAATGTAGCTTATTAGTCATATTTTATAGTCCTGTTTAACGACTTTTTTTTTTCTTTTTTTTTTTTTCTTTTTTTTTTTTTTTTTTTTTTAAAATCCATATAGCATTTTTTTTTAATGTATTGTTGACCAGTGTGTGTATTGTTTGACCGATCTATCTCTCCTCCGGTTAAATAAGAGTGAGTATATTGAAGGGCAAAATGGTCGAATAGTACACACAATTCGTCACACGATACATCAAAAAGACCAAACTTAAAAGTATGTTACATACATAAGAAAAAAAAAATGGATGGCTATATAAAATTATAAAAATGACAGGTAAGTTACATTTTGATGTAATTAGCCCTTTATTAAAACATGAAAAAACAAAATTATGATTTTATGTCATTCGTATATATGCAAAACAAAATTCTAGTGACTTTATTCCGCATAAAGTCCATTAATAAACTTAAATTCTGCATCTTATTAAATTCTTTAATGTACCAGTAAATCGACTTAGATGCTAGAAAGTACATGGATATGTTTTTAAAATATAAAAAATATTTCGAGTTTAAGTCCATTATAAACTATAGGAAACAACATTTCGATCAGTGACATTTTTCTGCATAAAGTCCATTATTTAGACAACTCTCAAGTCTAAAACCCTTAAAAATACCTAATACTCACAATTTTCTTTTTCTTCTAAACTGACATAAAATTTATTAACAAATCTCTAGTAAGAAACTAGTGAAGTAAACGAGAATACAATGAGTTTTTACACGCCATTGTTGGATCACTGATCCATTTTCTTGTTGATAATGAAAGTTAAACATAGTTTATAGTCATGTCTAAAACTGATAAAACATATGCAACGAAAACAATAGGGGCAAATGAGTGCTCTTTATAAGAATCGTTAATTGCAATCAGTTAAAGTACAAGTAAATCAACTTGAATGAACTTTCAATTTTGCATCTATGGCGATAGTAACATCCTTGCCAAAAATTCGCGAGATGTAATTTTCAGGGCGAATGTTTCGTGTGAATTACGTATAGTCGACAACCTTCTACCTAAATGAAGTTCCCTAATTCACCTTCTCCAATCAATGAAAAAGTACATAAACCTCCCGATGTTAAGTTTCCAATTAGTTTGCAATGAGGACATTATTCCATAGGAACTTTAATCTCTAACTAGTGCTTCTCTTCTAGCAACTCACAATTAATTCCATTTTGCAAAGTATGCCAAACACTTTTTAACTCGTGGTGTTAAAAATTTATTTGCGATGTCGATTTTTACCCCTTTTCCCTAGCAAAGATTCTGAAATACCAAATCAAGTTACTGTTTCTCAATAGCAAATATCAACACACACTAGTTTTAATTGGGGCCAACTACTATACTCAACCCTACTATATATGTTTTCTCTCATAACCTATCGAAACTGTTCCTTATACCGTAAGACCACCACCGCTCATTTTGCAGTCGCTTACTCGCTTACATGTCTTACAACCCCATCAATAAATCCATCAATACAACAAATATGTCGTTTGCTTATACTTTTTTCTACACACTACTGAAAAGTGTGTAGAACTTCATTAAATTATTTACATTTTGTTTGGTTATAATTAAATGTAAAGATATGTAAGCGAACATCCAATTTTCACACTTACATTCACACTTTGTGGAGAAATTTAAATTTTATTCGCACTTAAAAGTGTGAAAAAAAATTCGTAACCTTCGTTTTCTTCACACTTAAGTGATGTTTGTTTTTTATAAAATACATCTAAATAACCTCTTAATCTTACTCATTTAGTCGTGGTCAAACATTTTGTTTATTAAATGAGTTTGTTTATTTTCTTCTAGTTCAGAGGTGGTCAAAAGTTCAAACCTTTTAACTAACGAGATGTGAAAGAGATATCTTACTACCTCTTAATATCTTTTAACTCATATGTATTTCTTTCTTTTTCTTCTGATTTTTTTTTTTTTTTTTTTTTTTTTACTTTACATTTTTTTTTTCATTTATAGTATATATTTTTCTCGACTTTTCCTTTGGTTTTGATAATACGTTTTGAAAAAATTACGTCGTTATTAATTTTTGCTATAAAATGTTAAAGATGATAATTTGATCGTAACGAAAATCTCAAACACAAGTTTTTCAAACAATAATAATATATAACTAGTTTGTGAAATTAACAAAAACATGCATATTTTGAGCATGTACTCGTTTTTTATTTATTTATTTTTTTTTTATTTTTTTTTTATTTTTATTTTTAATTGTTAATTGACAATGCTAATTATATTATAAAATACTTTACTTATTTTTCGCAATCTTATCATCGTAAGTTAATTGATAGTGATAGTTTACAAAATCGTAAAAATATTTTACAATATGGGAGTATAACATATCAACAAAATATGATTATTTCATGAGATCAAATTGTGACACAATATTCTAGAATGCTTTGTTTTAACACATTGTATTTTCATGTTGCTAGAGAGAGTTAGTTTTTTGACTTAATTATTCTATTTATGTTTAAAAACATTTATGTTTCGTAAGAATAAAACTTTATTATATTTATATTATTCAGACATATTTTTACAAAAAACAAACAATATTATTACAGTAAGATTTAGACATTTACGCATCTGATTCATATTCAATTGTGTGAATCAGATTTAGATGTGCGAATTAGATCAACGTATTATAAGCAAAGATCATTGGTATTATTGGATGTATCGTTAGGTTGTGCCGAGTCAAATCTGCCCCGTTGTTTTTCGTTGCAGAAAAAAAATCCCTTCCCCCGCTTTCAAAAATGATATGTTCGACCAAAGTTTTACCTACCCAAATGTGACAAATTAATCTTCACACTTTTAGGTGTGTAAGAATTTAAAATTGTCTTGCTATAAGTGTGAATATCTTTTTAATACTGGTGTAAGTGCCAAAAATCTTATGTTTTTAAATGTTTGTTCACGCTTATAAATGTAACAAAATTTTAGACGTATATACAAGTGCGAATAAACCTAAAAATAGTTTACACATTTTCAAAACACTTTCTTTAAGTGTGTAAAATAAAGTGTGTAGAAATGACATTTCTATTGTAGTATATTCTTGACTCTAGATCCATTTTTCTAACCAGGCCAAATATATGTCGATCCTCAATTTTATTAACCTCTAATGATAAATATTTGAGGGTCATATCAGAAACTAAGATGCTTGCAAAGTTGCAAGTGACAACTTTGCTGAAAAAAAGTATATTGCAACTATGAGTTGATAATTGGATTGACTATTCTATGGACATGACTATGAACATACGTGTTTTACTAAGTCGGAATATAATGTCGCATATCGTCTATATTTTTGTGCATGCCATTTCTGTTCCTTAAATTGATAATTTCTCAGTACACAGGAAGATAAAAACATATCTAAAGGATTACTTTAGTTTAGTATATATAAAAAGTTTAAATTTTAGTTCAGGATATTCATTCGATATGATGGCGTGTCATCAATTGATATGTGCTTATGAGTAATACTAATTAGTCATGTGTGCTTAAACTAACCTTGTTTCTCATTACATCATCAGTACGTAGTTTGTACCTTCCCCTATGCGTATATGTAACAGAAGAATGATCAATAAAATATTTAAATAAAACGAGCTAATTAAGATAGATGATTGGGCAACTTTTATGTCTAAACTTACGTATAGTAATTTTGTTGGTCGCATGAAAAATATTCATTTTCTCACATTTTAATAGACTACATTATCACAGTTTTTGTCATACTCATTTATTGAAATGCTTTTATATGGATGATGTAAGGGTCATTTGGATAGAAAAGATTAATGTTTAGATCAGTCATGAGTTTGTTTAGACTCGTTGTGGAGTCGTTTGTGTCAAGATTATCGAGGGTCGATGTGAGGGTCATTTGAATAGGAAAGTTTTAAATTTTGAGTGGTCAGTTTGTTTTGGGTAGTGAGGAGTCGTATGTGCCATGTGGTTTGTGTCAAGATTATCGAGGATTGTCGTAGTTTTTAGCATCTTGCTAGTTTCAATATACATAAATATAATTTCTTTTAGAAAGAAAATAAAAGTTATTGAAACCAACCTTGAATGTATGAGCATATATATTTTCTTCAATTCTTTTTGTGATTGCATTAAAGTTTTTTTTTTTTTTTTTTTTTTTTTTTTTTTTTTTTTTTTTTTTTAACATAGATTGCATTAAAGGATAGATGGTGAGACGTACAAGTTGAAGATGTGTGTGAGAGAGAGACATGAATGTATGTATGTATGGTTGGCATTCCCGATGAATGCGTGTGTGTGAGAAAGAAGGGCTGCAGAGGCGCCAGAGGTGGGGGGAGAGAAGTAAGAAAGGGACGTTTGCATGGGGTGATTAGCTTTCTCACATTCACCTATTGATTTCAACACTAAACACCTTTTCAAACCCTCTTTTCCACCGTCTTTTTTACCTCTTCTTTTAATTTTTTACTCCTTTTGTTTAGGAACTCTCATTAGATTTATAAACACATGCGGCTCGCTTTATCCGTTTCCATAGCGCGTTCTTAAATTTACTAATTTCAAAGGCTAAAAGCCTAAAACTGTTATTCCGAATTGTTAAGACCATTAAAAAAAAACAGTTATAAGTTTGGTCGAGTCTTTGTTTTAGAAAGAGTTGTTTTTCCCTCTTTAATCAAGTTTCACATTTTTCTTAAAAAAAAAAAAAAAAAAAAAAAAAAAGAAGAAGCAAGTTTCACATTTTAGTTCACAACTCGCGCGACTAAAATCAATATAAATAAGAGTAAATTACATCGTTCGTATCTGTGATTATATCAAAATCACTAATTTCGTCCATCGACTTTATTTTTTACATGAACTATCCTTATCTTGATAACTTATAACACCAACGGTCCTTATCGATATCGATAAGGACCGTTGGTGTTACAAGTTTTCAAGATAAGGACGGTTCATGCAAAAAAATAAAGTTGAGGGACGAAATTAGTGATTTTGATATAATCAGAGGGACGGACAATGTAATTTACTCTATAAATATTGTTGTGATAGTTATGAACACCAGTTGAGTGTGGTCCAACTTATTAGGCTAAACGGAGTGACATATTTTTTGAGCGTGAGTGAGTGACTCACAAGTGAGTTGCCATTCCCCTTGTCCAAGTCACAAGTGAGTGGGAAAAAAAGGTACTGTATGGTGAGTTACTCACCCTGCAATTAACGTTTGCATGTGGGGCCCATAAGAGAATTTAAATGTTTGACATAAAAAAAAAAAAAAAAAAAAAAAAAAAAAAAAAAAACAACTACCCAATTTTTTTTACCTATAAATACTCAATAGCTTCACCATTTCATACACATCTTCTGTATATTCTTAACCCGATACCCAATCTTTTTACCTATAAATACCTAATAACTTCACAACAAATATATTTCATTCCTGCAAAAAAGTCTGATATGGTTTGTTCGGTTTCACATACCATTGATGAAATTATGGCTTTCGTTAATAAACTAATTGCGGAGAATTTAAGTTTACGTTCACATTTACGTTTTAGTGTTAATTTTGTATGTGTACTTTTTTTATTTCGTACGATTATATTTAAGTTTACGTTTACATTTATGTTTTTAGTTTATAAATATAAAGTATGTAATTAAATAAAAAATGGGATGTATGGTGATTGGGAGTGACCACTACGGATTTATGATGAGTGGGAGTGAGTGGAAATAAGAGTAGAGAGAAAGCTAAAGTACCGATGAGTGAGTTCAAACCACTACTTCTAGTCTTAGTTTCACAGTCATATATTGAACATCACTTTCATTTTAATTCATTTGCATTGAAAGAGTACTTTTAAACTTTTAAATATTAGGGTGAAGGATGTGGTTAATCAACCTTGGACATCAGCTATTTCGCTTTCTATAGATTTTTCAAAAAAGATTTCATCACATTATCTTTCAACCTCTTAGCTTTTCCTTATTCTTTATCACTAAAAATATCCCCAACAACATATCCACACACAACCATGGTTATAAATAGCGTGAGGCGTGTCGTGGCGGCATAGTCAAGCCTCAAGCCTTAGCGTGAGGCGTGGCGGCATGGCGTTTTTAAGGCGTGAATTAAGGCGGCAAAAAGTATTTATAGATTTATATTATATTTCATTAGTATATCATATTTCATATACATCGAGTTTACAAAAAGTGTTATACATAAGCAATAAAGTCAAGAAACTCTTTTTACATTTGTAATCTTCTTCAAATACTAGTAGACCTCTAAACGCCAAATACCAGTAAAGCTCAAATACGATGCCCAAATTCCAATTACTAGAAAATCCCCTAAACGTCTCAAATACCAGTACACTTTATCGCGTCTTATCGCACCTCATCTCATGCCAAGCCTTAAGACGACGCCTTCGTCTATTGCGTGGCGTGGAGGTGATGCCTCGCGCCTTTGCGAGGCCTTTGCGGCGCCAAGGCGCGCCTTTTAGAACACTGCACACAACACAATCCTAAAAAAAAAAGAAAAAAAAAAAAAAAAAAANGCAAGTGAAAGTGAGGGATGGTTTTTCTGTTGTTGGCGTTGAAGTGGTTGGTTTACCGCTCGCGAAACCAAGTTCACACCCTTCAGCCATAAGGCATTTTTTTTTTTCTTTAAAGTTACTTTGTAAACCCAATTACCAAAATGAACATTATATGTAGTGCTTTTACGAGAATAAACACTTTTTACATCTTTTACCAAACTAACCAATATACGTCACTATCAACATTTTTATCTTCCATTCGCCTCAAATGATCGCCTAGATTCAATAAGATTCGCCCAAGAAGAGAGAGAAACATGTTCATTTTGGTTTTCATACTTTCATAAGCCTAAATGTAAGTATTGTATCTGGCTATTTGAGTCATATACTGTCTTAATATCACTCACTCGTATAATATTTGCCTAACACATCAAAGTTGATCATCTAAATCATTCATTTCAAATAAGCACTTTTAGTTTCAATGCCAACCAAGTGTATTCTTATCAAGTCGTATATATGTTGTTAATGCAAAACATGCATTGTTAATTCAGTTCCTAGTTTCTAATCTTTACATACTGTTTCCTTTTTAAACACAACTAGTCCATGTATTATTTGCTATGTATCATTAGTCTTTAAAGAATGTGATCCCATAATTTGGATTTTGGAGGATAGTTCAAAATTTAGGCATTTTTCCTAAAGTTAATATGGGTATATAGAAAATAAGTTTAGATTGTTATTTTGGTTTGGTCTAAACTTTTGTAACATTATTTTTCAATTGGTATCGTCATTATTGTTGTATCAATCCGGGAGTTATACCGTTGCTAAGTCCATTTGAATTGAGCATGTAAGTAGGTTGGTTTCACAGTCCTACTTTTTTGTTGTTTAATTAACCAACTTGTTAAAGTTTGGAATGATTGAAATGATCATACATGAGATCGGGATACAATAACTTAATGTAGATTAGATTAAACACTACTTGGGGGTGAAAACCCCTAATCAGCACATGACCAAGAGTCTAAGACTCGAACACAACTACACAAGAACTTTATTTTTGATCCGAGACATGGCAGACATGGACTAGTTGTGTTTATCTGAATTAACAATGCATGTTTTGCATTAAAGATTAGAAACTAGTAACTAATTCACCTGGCCAAATATTGAACAAAATCACCTCGCCCTTATCCTTGCCCTTATACATCTCGACCTCGCCCCAGACCCAAGACATTTAAGTCAGATTATCGCCTAGATCCTCGTCCAGACCCTCGCATTCAATCTCACCCAGGCCTCGCCTAGGACCTCACCTCACATTCAGACCCTCGCATTCAATCTCGCCCAGGGCCTCGCCTAGGACCTTGCCTTCAATTAAAACTCCCACATGTTCGCATTCAGACCCTCGCATTCAATCTCGCCCAGGGCCTCGCCTAGGGCCTTGCCTAGGACCTCGCCTCATGTTTAGCTCTACTTTTGTTGACTTATAAATAAATCATTTATGACATTCGGTAGAAGAAAAGATGGCATCTATTTAGTATTTACGAAAGTGGGTGTAGTAACTCTAAAAATACAATGTTTAACCCCTTTCAAATGGCCTCATTTCGCACCTTCCATTATATTTGTGTCGGTGGTTTTTAATCTATTGGACTTTCTGATACATCGAATGAATTTAAGTAGGAAAATCTCACCCAGACCCTCGCATTCAACACTCTCACATGTTCGCATTCAATTAACATGATTCAGTAGAACAATTCAAGCTTGATAAATCTATTGGCAAATTCATTATCAGCTCGATGATTTGTAGTGTCTATTTCCTTCTTTTGGTTTGATAAATAGACATATTCAAATGAACAAATAATGTAGGAGTAAATTTTAAACGTATATATATTTCATTTCAACTTTATTTATGCTTTTTCACAAGAAGTGCATGGAAGAAACCATTGTATAAATTAGTATGTCTTTTCCAAGAAGTGCATGGAAGAAACCATTATTCATCTTGCTTTTTCAAAAGACGTGTCGTATAAATTTGAAGCTACTCTTTTATTTCATCTCTCCTATACCCAACATAACCTCGCATAGAACCTCGCATACTTCTCTTTAAGTTTTATTTTCATCTCGCCTAGAACCTCGCATAGCTCCTCACCTAGCTCCTCGCCCATACCCAACATATTTTTGTTAATTGGTCGCGTGGATCCTCGCGTAGGGGCTCGCCCAGAACCAAGACAATTTTGCTTAAAACACTCGCTCACACCTCGCCTAGGGACTCGCTCACATCCTCGCTTATGGCTCGCGTAGCTCCTCGCCCAGACCCAAGACATTTTTGCTAATGGCTCGCCTAGATCATCGCCTAGGGCTCGCCCAGACCCTCGCCTAGATCATCGCGTAGCTCTTCGCCCAGACCCATTTTGCATAAAACGGCTCGCGTAGATCCTCGCCCAAACCCAAGAACCCTCGCTATCACCTCGCTCAGGCCTCGCCTAGTGCCTCGCCTAGAGCCACTTCTGTAACACAATTCAATTCCCCTCGCCTACAACTCGCCTACATCTCGCCTATCTTTCTCAATCACATAAGCCTCGCCTGCACCTCGCCTAGTATTCCTTTTACTCATCTAATGGTTAGAAACTAATTTAGGAATACATCTAACGGATAAAATGTGAAATGTTCATTTTGGATAATTTTATAGGCGAGGTTCATTTTCGATAACTAGTTGCATAAAATGTTCATTTTGGTAATTTGCTCT
>LBNU01002818.1:0-31599 GCA_014162995.1 Artemisia annua | reverse complement strand
CTTAGGGTGGTGGCATCGTTGGTCATTTTCCTTCGGCATCACACGGTATCATTCGGCATCACAAAACCACCGAGTCGGCATCATGGTTTCGGCAAGCCAATCGGGGTTCTTTACCGATTCGGCGTGAGGCAATATGACCGTTAGTGGCATTTAATTATCCGAACGTTAGGGTGGTTTTCCAAAAAAAAAAAAAAAAAAAAATAGTTTAGGCATGGTTAGGTATCACATTGCCACTAAAAATAAGTAATTAGGCATGATTAGACATAAAACTAGTTGGATTCATTCTATTGGCTAATTACAATTTAGTATTAGGCATGGTTAGGCAACATTGCCACCACCCTTAGTAATTATAATAAAGAACTGATATCAAACGAACTCATGATTCAATTTGTGTTGCTCAAAAACTGTTTTTCTTACTTTTGGTTATTGTTATAATGTTAATCTATAAGGTTTAGAATCGCAAAAGATTATATAAATTGAACAAAAGACAAACATCCAAAAACAAAATAAGTACATCTTTTATAGATAGAAAAATAAGAAGAAAAAATGTCATACCAAAGATTTGAATTTTGGCATATTTATAATGAATGTCTAGACAACTTTAATGCTTATGTTAGATAAAGTCAAAAATAAAAGTTTGTAATGAAGCGCTCTCATGCCTTGATATATTGCTTCTTCTTTTTTGCTCTAAATCAGTTAAAGCATAATAAAAAAATTTGTTTATTTTAACTACACAAATCATAGAAGAAGTGTGTAACCGCAACAAAGTGTGGTCTTCCACTATTCTTGTTAAGAATCAATTAAACTTAGTATACAGTGAACGAATTATGATCAAATAAGAAGAAGTTTTAAAATGAGAAGGATGAGAAATAAATATAATCACACATTAAAGATATATCGACTTAAATTAGATACATCTCTAATCTTTTAAATGCACCATAATATATTTTCTAGCTAAAACTTAGATCCATATACATATTAGAAGCATTTTAGCAATTTAGGAAAATCCTGTTATTTTTCGTCCTCTATGGGTCAAATTTGTTGCAAGTACTACTTCGCATCGTCTTTACTTCAAAATCACTTTCGAAACTAATTTGGATGCATCTAAATGAATAGAGAGGCATCTAATTCAAGTCGACGCATCTTAAATATGTGATTATAGTTATTTCTCATCTTTCTCATTATAAGTTTTCTTCTCACTGAATCCCTACCCTACGGTGCACAATTAAATTGAGATAATCTCGAAAACGGAACACAGAATATTGATGAGTAGGACATAGTAATATTTTTAGGTAATCATGGTTTACGATATTCTGACGGCTAATTAAAAAAAATTAAGCCTATCTTCTCACATACTCAAAATGTGTAAAAATCTTTCTTTTGGGGATTGAAGTAATAATTCATGGTTTCCTTTCGGAGTCTAAAAACAAATGTAAATCACTAGTGTTTTTTTTTTTTTTTTTTTTTTTTTTTTTTTTTTTTTTTTCTCTTAAAAAGACTGCATGTCATAAAATAATAAAATAAACGACTGAATTATATTAGTTGTCTTCTAACTTTAACTAATTATTCATCTCATTTGACATACTTGATTACGGTTTTTTTAAAGCATAAATTAAAAAATAAATAAATAACTGAAAAAATGAAGTACTCGATACTTTATGGAAATTATGTATATATTTTGACGCTATATGTGTAACGCAAAAAAAACATTTTAGAAAAAGACATAAAGCTTATTAATCATTATATAAAAACTTGTAAAAGTAACTTTACACTCGTACGTGATAGTAACTAAACTGATGAACATATTTTGTAAGAATATGTCCAATCTTCTTTAGTTTTATATACAAGACTATTTGTGATATTTGACAAATACAAAAGACGAAATAAAAACCTGAAATGGCGGGCACCTATGTCTGAAAATCGCTACTCCTATATATCTGTCACCATGTCTACAGTCTGCGATTGCCAACTTATCATTTTGCCATCGAGTGCTCTCTCTATGGTCCAGCCTTTTCTATTTAATTTTTGGATTTTTCTGTATATCAAATTGACAAATTGTTATCATTTTCTTTTTTCAATGAGAAGTTAGGTCAAACTTCCTGGTAGTACGTAAAAGCTTTAAATGAAGTCTATAACACAAGAGATTAGATACTTATGGTGTCTTTAATTAGGTCCAGTTTGGTCTATTACCTTCCTTCCAAATTTTCTTTCTAATGGAGTTGTTCCCTTCCAATGATTTATTTTGATAGATTTGCATTTCTGCTTTGTATTTTATCTGTCAAAACTGATAAACGGTCATTATATATTAAGAAGAGTTAAAGTATCATTCGGAAAACGAAATGCACATAACATCTCATGGGTTTCCCTAACAATAAATCCTCATTCGCATTTCCTAATCTACGGATTATGTATGTAATAAAGTGGAAGAATTTTAAGGTTCCTTTAAACAATGTATATGGTTTAAGCAAACGACAATGATTGTTTGGTGTTGTCGTGCACACTTAGAAACTGAAGTTTAAGATGCTCAAGTATCATGGGACTCGAGCATTTTATCGATTCTTCTGCTTTGAGATGACTATTAATTAGTTTCTTCATATATTCAGTTTATTGATATGTTATTGTTTAACAGTATATACAGCTGTAAACGAACCAGAAGAACATAAACGAAGCTTTGTTTATATTCGTTTGTTTAATTTTAACCAGATAAATGAACGGAGACGGTTGCTTAAATGGACAAATTTTCTTGTTCATGTTCGTTCGTAAGAAATGAGGTTGTTCATGTTCGTGTATATGTTCGTTCATTAAAAGATTTAACGTACGTAAACGGACGAATATACATGAACGTATAGAGACAAACAAAAGATATACAAAATATTGTGTTTTATGTGTTTTTATTTGTATAAGTATGCCAACTTTTAAAAGTATATAACAAAAATATATGTTATATCGACAATGAACGATAACGAACATAAACAAACATTAATGAACGTATAGTTGGACGTTCACGAACATACATAAATGAACAGTATATTTTATTAATGTTTATTCATTTAACTAAACGGAAATAAAATCTTTTCATGTTCGTTCGTTTAATAAATGAATGCACATAAACGGACATTTTAAGGTATGGTTCATGAAATGTAGACTGAAAGTTCGGTTTTTTTAGGCCATCTCCAACAATACACTCTGAAAGAACTTCAATTTTTTGTGAAGCAAGATCTCAACTAACACCATCTTTTGCTTTGGACTTGGTCCCATTTTTGTATATCAATATATGTGAAAATAATAACTCCTCTCTGGCAATTGTAGAGAAAACCGACCCTTTAACCCTAATCGATCTTTAAGTTTTCATTCCTTAACCTGTTCGTTAATATTCTTAGATTAAGATTCATCTCAGTTTAAGAATCGTTTGTGGTATATGTTTCGTTGCGTTTAAGTTAATTGATCACCAGTATGGTTTTTTCTTCATAGCTGTATTTGAATCAAGTATAGGGTTTCGTACAGAAGATTGATTACAAGTCGTACCTTACTAATTTACTACACTTATTATTAGTTTTTGTGGGCTCCATTAATTAACCTTAACATCTATTAGGGATAATATCATGTACAGATCGGACGTGTTTTGTTTTTACAAACCCTAATTTTCTCTTAGGGTTTATGCGTTACTATTGAAGGTTAGACGCTACTTATCTTTCTTGGTTTGCTTGTATGAGTTTGTGTTGAGATGAAATCTAGGTTCTTGGATTCGGGAAGAGGAAGAGAAAAGAAGAAAAATATAAAAGATAAATGCCTGGTTTCCCAGGCTATGACGAATCAAACTTGGAATGATTTTTTGGGTAAAGGGTATTCCACCTGGTAAAACTAAAACTTGGAATGATGATGTTGGTTTGGATGCAATGAGATTTGCTATTGGTAATAATGATGCTCCTATGAGTGCTATTGCTGTGAAAATTGATGATTTGGAACGTCAACTGCTTGATGGTAAGCTTGTTTGTATGGACGATGATGGGGTTCTATTAAACCCTACGAATGTGACTAATGCGAATTTTGATGGTGTAAACTCGTCCGGTGGTGATGATCATGTTAATGTGACAATTGAACTTTGAATACTACCACAATACCTGTTGTTAGTAATGTTATTACTACTGAGCTAAACTCTAATATATCACCTGGTACTGGTAATGTTATGACGAGTATTTGGAATGTCAAGTTCGTGGAATCGAGTCTAGATGGAAATAAAAAGAATGGTAAAAGTTTTGAGGAGTCTAATGGAGATAAACAGATTAATGGAGATAAATAGGTCGTTAGTTCGAACCTGTTTACAAACCAATGAAGATAGATAGCACTATGGACCGGTCGACTATTTTAGCGCGTAAGAGTTTTGAGGAGGCTATGCGTAGTGCTTCTAAAACTACTAGCTCTTCATATGCTAATGTTACCAATGCTAAAACTTCTAGTCTTCTAGAGTCTAATGAACAAATTCAGAACGTTGATTTGTTATCCCACGTTCGTCTATCAAAGAGGTCAACAATCGATGCGCCTTTTGTATGGTTACTTTATTGGTAAGAGATTGGCTTTCCCCGTTGTGCAATATTTTGCTCTCTCTATGTGGTCTAATGGGCCTTCAACGTATCATGATAAACTCGTAGGGTTTATCTTTTTTAAATTCTCTTCGCAAGAGAATATAGAGGCCATACTTACTAATGGACCTTGGATGATTTGCACAGTTCCTGTAATACTCAAAACTTGGTTTTGCTTAGCAAAAGATGATTTGATGAAGAAAACGGTGTGAGTAAAACTACACGAGGTTCCTTTGGTTGCGTACACTGGTGATGTTTTGAGTATTATTGCATCGAAACTAGGTAGTCCCATGCTTCTATATTGATATACTGATCCAATGTGTGAAGAATCGTGGGGCAAGAATAGCTATGCTCGAGCTAAAGAATTAAATGCTGAAAATGATTTTAAAAAGCGTTTGGTGGCTGCTGCCCCGTTACTTAATGAACTTGGTTATGCTAGAATGACGATTGGTGTGGAGTATGAGTGGACACCTCCTAGATGTGATGTTTCATAGGATCTTTGGTCATACAAATAACTAATTTCCAAACCGTGCTAATGTTCTTCCTAAGGTAGCACCGAATAAGGATCAAAATGATGGGTTTACAGAAGTTAAACAAAAATGATCTAATCCTAAGAAGTTTAATGGTGTGTTTATGCCTAAGAAAGTTGAGTATCGGCTTATTGTGAAACGATATAAGACGAATAAGAGTTCTCCTTCTAAGGATAGCACAAATGAGGCTTGTACATCTAGGTAACAAAAAATGGATGCTAATGAGGTAAAGACCAAAAATGCGTTTGATTTGTTAAGTAGTTTGGACGACGGTATGAATGTTAATGTGGAACCCACCGCAAATGATCAATCTATTGTTGGTAATGAAATTGTTGAAATTCAAATGCCTAACAAGGAGCCTGCCTTGTATTCGGTTGTTACTAGTAAAGGAGGTGATCCTAAGGCTATAAGTGTGAATGAGGTGCAAATTCCTCCTATTGGGACACTAGTGGGTACTAAACATCCAAGTTCTTCGAGGTTTAATGCTGAAGAGTATAACGATGGTGAAGTGGAACATGTTTATGAGGAAACTGGGACTTTTACGGTTAGTGGTATTGGATACGTGACCAAGAGTTTGTACGAAAGCCGGAAGAAAACAAAAGATGATGATCCATATGATGATGATCCTTATGATGATGATGTCGAGTACAATGTTGATAATTTATCCAAAGATCAATTGGCTTTATGTGACTTAAGATATCAAGATTCGCGGTTAGAAGAAGTCGTAAGTTATGTTTTGAGTCGTTCGAGTCAAATGTAATCTGGTTATAGTTGTTCCTTCATTCATAGAAGTATGTTTGCTTGTTATATTAGCTTTACCGCCTATATAACAAACTGAGATATGAGATTTCTCTCAATAATAATAATAATAATAATAATAATAATAATAATAATAATAATGGCTTAAGTTTTACAAAAGTTATGAATTTGGTAAAAAAAAATGGCTTAAGTTTTGGTAGTAAACAACCCTTGTTTTGCATTTTCTGGTTAAAATCTCGCGAGCTTTGATGTAAAACATCATTCCAAACAACTTTCATGTATTACACTTTTGATGATTCCGACCAGAAATGGGTCAAAATCGACACAGAAACATTTTTATCAAATGTCAAATTTTCTTTTAGTATACTTACCTAATAAAAACATAGGCGAAAACGGTAAAAAAAAAATGGCGAAAACGGATAAAAACATAAGAAAACAGACGAAGACGTAAAAAAGCGGGCGAAGACGTAAAAAAAGCGGACGAAAACATAAGAAAACAGACGAAAATGTAAAAAAAACGGATGAAAACGTAAAAAACGGACAAAAATATAAAAAAAGTGGACTAAAACGTAAAAAAGCATATGAAAATGTAAAAAATGGATGAGAATGTAAAAAAGCGGATGAAAACGTAAAAAAATGGACGAAAACATTAAAAAACGGACGAGAACATAAAAAAATGGACGAAAACGTATAAAGATCGACAAAAACGAAAAAAAAATGGACGAAAACTTTAAAAAAACGGACGAGAACGTAAAAAAATGGACGAAAACGTAAAAATATTGACAACGGTGCAAAATATTAACGGAGGGACTAACGGTGCAAAAAATGAGGACTTTTTTAGAAAATGAGGACTAACGGTGCAAAAAGTATTAACGGAGGACTAACGGTGCAAATAACTTAACGGATAAACTAACGGCCTATCCAAATTTGGGACTAAAAGGGTGACAGGTTTCAAAATTAGGGATGTTTGGTGTACATGTTTTGACTTAGGGACTAAACTTGCAATCCGTGTAAACCACAGGGACCATCCGTGTAATTTTGTCTACTTATTTATATATTGTACTATTTATATGATTTGGGGGATGAATACTGATAATTCAATTATAAAGGATTCTCAACATTTTTTTCCCCCTCCTAATATGGAGCATGATTAGAAAAGATTTTATGTTCTTCATTCTTCAAATATGAAGAAATATGTGATTTGAAAACAATGGTTGGAGATGGCGTTACACAAACAAGTCTTATAAAGCACTATATCTATACTACTATATAATGCATTTAAGACTATTCTATAATTAGAAAAGCTTAAAATTCAGACTTTTTTCTTGCTTATTATGGAAAGATTTCAAAATTAATTTGTTAGGAAGCAAGTTGGTTAGCAAGTTTGTTAGGAACCGGTTGGTTGTTCAAACTAAAATTATTTGGCTTAACCATCTCTAATAGTTCTACTTATAAAGCATGAAGACAACTAAACGTGTAACCAAATAACGTAAAATATAAACACACGGTACCCGCCGCCGCATTGCGCGGGTAGCGTTGTATACTATTATACTCCATGTTGCATTATTTGTTTGGAGCGAGAAAGAATGTCCTTATAAGGAACCATCAATAATGTGTAGGACTTGATTGTAATATTCAAACGTGCCCACCATGTGATCATCAACCCTCCTTCACGATGACTTAACTACTACCTAGATGTCGTCGAGGACGACAAATTTAAGTAGTTACAAACCATTACTGATTTATGATCCGAATATTTATTTTATTTTATCTTTTTGCATTTGTTTATAAATAACTAGTGCTATTTGATTGTTCCACTAGCTAATGAGGTTGTGAGATTATGTTTAAGCTTAAACACTTGTGAGTTATCATCAGATGCTCATAGTATTCGTGTACGTGAATTTTGACTTAAGGTAAATCTTCGTATCTAATTAATTGCATTCATATACGGCTATACGAGTATCATTTAATACTGTCATTATAATTCCCTTATAATTCTAATTTACTATGATCAGCTCCAAGAAGTCTCGGCTTATCAATCTAATCGTCCTCTCCTACATATGGACCATTTGGAAAATCCGGAACAAATGCATCTTCTCCAACAAGCCGCCATCCATACGATACGCTACCAAAGAGCTCAAATCTAACAGTTTTCTTTGGCTGACAAATAGATCGAATGCTCCCCGTTTAGAGTGGTCAAATTGGTGTAACTTTAACTTTTAGTTTTTACTTGTTTTTGTACTCTCCTTTCCTAGTTCCTTGCTAGTTTTTTCAATAAATATCGAATGTTCAAAAAAAAAATTCTAATTTACTTCTGGATTAAGGGTGATGGAGGCAGGCGTCTATGAGACTATGATATTCTTGTGATGCCAAATGAGATCCTAGCCGAAGGCTTTTGCATAGTTGAAATATTCAGAATCCAAAAAAACGCATATAATAGTCACACTGGGGAAATAAAACATTTCTTTACAATTTTCTTGATTTGACCACTCACCTCTTTCTATAACTAGAATACACACTTTTTAGGCTTTTTTATTTTTTTATTTTTATTTTTATTTTTATGAGCCGAATAATTTCAGGACGACTAGTTTTTTTTGGATAATTCGGAGTTTGCACAGGTGAACCTTCATTGCCACAAGAGGATTAATTTTCTCCATGTTAGATTCGAACCCTTGATCTCTACTTTGAAAGGATGATATTGTTACCGCTGAGTCACCCCTGGTTTCTCTCTCCTTTCAGCTATTTTTATCAATAACACTATTTCATCTTCCACTTCAACGACACATCAGCTTTCTCTCTCCTTTTACACCCTCTCACTTTTCACTTTCAATAACTCACACCACTTCACCTTTCAATATTTTTTTATTAAAACTAAAACTATTATTAATTAAATTAAAAACATTAAGCAGGAGTAGGGTTTATCCCTTAAGGTGAAGGTTCGAGGCTTACATACTGCCCAATTGGATGTTACTGTGAGCTCGAATCACTAACTACTAACTTCCCGTTAAAAAAAATTAAATTAAAAACATTACGTTAAAAAAAATTATAAATATTATAACTAAAACTAAACATTCCAAGAAAGATGTTCGGTGAGTTCGACACGAAGGTTTTGATGCACTTGTGGCGATTTAATATATCTGATAACTCTATGCTTGTCTTCATGGGATTGTATAGAGTCGTCCGATTGATGTGCTTCTTCCGGACCAATCAGTAGATATCGCCAACCCTTGCTCTTTTATAATCATATTATAATATGATGCATTTATACATCATATTCTTTATCTTTTTTCTTCACGTAACTGTCGTGCGAGATTGGCTAATACAGCCCATTTCCTCTTTTGAACAACAAATGCTCGTTCCACATCTTTTCTTGCTTATTCTTGCATTTGCTTATACCGCATTCGCTTGAGTTCATCAACGCCTGGTTCTCCTATCGTCTTAACAAAAATTGCCCATTCCGGATATATCATGTCAGCAAGATAGTATCTGACTGGGTAAGTTACGCCGTTAGCCACAAACAGAATGTCCGGTGCTTTTCTGTCTTTGAGATCATTGAAAATAGGGAATTGATGTATAACGTTGATATCGTTGTTTGCCCCAGCAACATCAAGAAAGCGTACAATATCTATAAGCCTTGTGACGCAATAAATTCAAGAAAAATGAATGGAGTCGAACCTTGATCTCATCTACAATATTGCCCTTTAAGTGCGTTCGGACAATCATGCCACGACCAATCTGTATAAATCAAGGCTTCCTAACATTCCCAGAAACCCGTACTTTTGTTCATCAAAGGCATATAACTTTTCAACATCGGTGATAGTAGGTTTCCGCAAACAATCTGGTCCAAAAATTTCCATAACAGACGTAAAAAAAATTTCAAAACATAGACGAGAAGTTTCTCGGCCCATTTGCAATTCATCAATGGCGTCAAGAACGGTGTCATATTCCAATTGACGAATTGCGGAGGTGCACTTCATCAACAGGGAAATGTCTTGTCTTCCGATACAGTCAGTAGTATCACTAAAGTATGAAGATGAAGAAATATGTCCTCAACTATCCATGTGAATAGCCTTCGACTCATTCAGAACCTCTCTTTGAAAGTTTCTTCCGAAAACATCGGGGATTCATACTAAAATAGGCTTGGACTAAATGATCATGAACGCTATAACGATCTCGGCTTATGATTTCTTCAGTTGATTTGGTTGTCGTCTATTTATAAGGATTTAAGAAAAAGGATTCATTTGTGTGGACTAACCATCAATTGAGAAGGAAAGGTAAACTAGTGGTTGGGAAGAATAAGGATTTAAGAACTGAGTTGCTTGTTCATTTTCATAGCAGTTTAGTGGGTGGCCATGTTGGAATCAAAGCAACTAGACACAAGATGTGTTCATTGTTTTATTGGAAAGGGCTGAGAAAGGATGTTAAGCAATTTGTGAGAGAATGGCATGTTTGTCAGAGGTGCAAACCTGATTTGTCTGCCTATCCAGGATCATTGCAGCCTTTCCTATTCCAAACACCATTTGGTCAAGTATGTACATGGATTTTATGGAAGCGCTACCAAAATCATAAGGAAAGAATGTTATCATGGTAGTGGTGGACAGGTTTAGCAAGTATGGTCACTTTATTGCCCTTGTTCATCCATTCAGTGATGCACAAGTAGCCCAAGCTTTCCTTGACAACATCTATAAGCTTCATAGAATGCAAAAAAGTATAGTCTTTAATAGGGACAAAGTGTTTGTCAGTACCTTTTGGAAAGAGTTGTTCAAGTTACTACATGTGAAATTGCTCATGTCCTCTGCTTATCATCCACACACAGATGGACAAACAGAGGTATTAAATAGGGGACTAGAATGCTACTTAAGGTGTATTTGTTGTGAAAATCCAAAAGAGTGGTGTAAATGGCTCTCTCTATCAAAATGATGGTACAATACAAATTATCACTCTACCCTTAACACGGCTCCTTATGAAATCCTTTATGGCCAGACACCTCGTATCCACATTCTCAATGTGCCTGGTGAAAGCAGAGTTGAAACTGTGGATAATACTTTGTCTGTAGGAGAATAAGTGGTGAGGGCACTCAAATTTCATCTCAAGAGGGCTCAAGATAGAATGAAAGACCAAGCAGAAAAGCACGGGACTAAAAGAGAGTTTGTGGTGGTTGATTGGGTCTACCTCAAATTGCATCCACACCGGCAAGTTTCTGTGAGGATAGGCAAGTACAACAACTTTCACCTAAGTACTTTGGTCCATTCCAAGTTCAAGACAAGATTGGAGCAGTGGCATACAGATTGGACCTACCAGGTCAAGCTCATATTCACAATGTATTTCATGTCTCACAATTGAAGAAGTGCGTAGGCAATAGGAGCAGAGTGGGAATGCTACCTCATTGTGATAGTAATGACCTTATTCAAGTGGAACAAGTAGCTATTTTGGAAAGGAAGTTGGGCAAAGGGGGCAACTCAGCTGGGGAGTTTGTCTTGGTTCTGTGGTCCAATAGTTCTCCTGAGGATGCCACTTGGGAGCCAATTGAGGACATTCAGAAGAGGTTTCTAGACTTCAATGTTTTTATTTAATTTTGGGACAAGATTGTTTTAAGGGAGGTGGATTGATAAGTCTGAAAACCATTTGGCAATTTAAATACCATCCTTTACATTTCATTTCATTCGGTTACCCATGTCGTATATTTCTAATTCTCTTGTAACAAACTCTTGATAATTCAATAAATCATAGCCAATTGTTTAGCTATCTTCTTGAGTTACAATTCTGTTCTTGTGATTCTAGAATTAGTTACAGTTCTTGTTCGGTTCATACGCTGTAGGTTCATATCACATTATTGACACAATAAAGATAATTGTGCTGCGTCTAGCGTATAGATGTATGTATATAACGGGGTATTTGAAATTGCATATACAGATTAGGGTGAATCATTAGAGGATCTTATCTTCTTATCTAAATTATTAATGTTGTGATTCAGGCCTAAGATATTATGTCAGCTAAACCCGTAATTCTAATTTTTGTTCCATGTGTTTTGTACCAATCAAGGCGCTCGGGCACCGTCAAACTCATGCCTCTGTGCCAGCCATGGAATTATATAGAAAAGTGATGGTCATTCTCATAGTTAGAACTTTGTAATGTGTCGTAAACGTGTGATATATTAGTCAATTGGGCTTGTGGACTTAGTAAGCTAATATGTTAGAAGTTATGGTTATAAGCCTTTTTATGTAATATAAGTCCACCAAGCCCAAGTTCATTAGAAAGCCCATGAGGCCTTTCTCTCTAAGTATATAAGCCACCTAAAGCTTCATTTGTAAGGTGTGCTTGAGTGTGTAAGTGTGTGTGCCTCTTTGAATAAAGCTTCATATTTCATATCTTTCTCTCTTATATTAAACGCCACATATATCATCCAAGTCACCATCTTTACTACATATTGTGCTTGTATTTATGATAAAGTTGATAGTTTTAAGGTCCTACAAGTGGTATCAAGAGCCAAACAATGATTTAGGAGTGTTGGAAGGTTGCTTGTATCGAAATTTTAAGCTTATTACTCGTTATTTTTCAAAAATAAATTCTTACTTTTCTTGTTTTTTGTGGTTTTAGCACTTTTTTGATTACAAACTAGTGTTATAAACCTTTTCTAACAAGAAAGTTTCAATCTTTTTTAAAGATTCAAGCTTTAAAAATTCGTACTTGATTTATTACTATTTATCTAGAACTTGAAAAATTTTCATAAAAATCATCAAGTTTGCAACTTTTTTCAAGTTTTGGTGTTTTTAAGGCTAGAAGTACAAGAATCTTGGAATACAAACTTCATTTGGGTGTGCTTTTTGTAAAATCAAAATCTGCCAAATTATCTAGAACACAAAACCCTAATTATCTAGAACACAAGACCCTAAACTTTCTAGAACACACCTCGTTGCTTCAGAAGTGTTACCGTTGCTTACTCGGTGTTTCCCTTGCTTGTATAAGTGATAAAACACTTCGACTCGTGGTATACTCTCTAAATTGTATAATTTAGAAAGTTTGGTCTAATTTTCGAGAACACAGCAAAGTTTTCGAGATCACTCAAAATTTTCGAGATCACTCAAAATTTTCGAGATCACTCAAAACTTTCGAGATCACTCAAAACTTTCGAGATCACTCAAAATTTTCGAGAACACAGAATTTTATCGAGATCACAGTGAAATTTTTGAGAACACATTTGTACCAACTTTCGAGAATACACCTTGTTGATCCTTAAGTGCTACCGTTGCTTTCTTGGTGTTTCCCTTGCTTGTATAAGTGAGAAAACACTTTGACTCGTGGGATACACTCAAAATTGTGTGATTTAGAAAGTTTGTCAAAAAAATTTCGAGAACACATTTGTACCAACTTTCGAGAACACAATTGTACCATCTTTCTAGAACACAAAAGTTTCGAAAATTGCTAGTGGATTGAAAGTTCGTTGACCAAGGAAAGTAACCTTCACCAAATTCAACTCCTATTTCGTTGGAACGATCCAAGATCAACTTCATCACTCATACCTTAATCAAATGTCTTTCCTCCACAAATTTTTTTCATCAATGGACACGGACTCTCTTGTTCAATTCTTTGCTCCATATCCTACAACTGAGACGACGATGAATGAGGTTGAGCAAATATTGAATGACACTGAGAAACCGTTAGACGTTGAAAATGAGCTACCAGATTATGTGGGGATTCAGATACGGGAGTATGTTGGAATTCCGATGGATCAGTTTGTGAGTCCAAATGCTAATCTGAATGCGATTATTCAAAATGGGAATATTGTTGTTTCATGACTTCGCTTTAGAAACCTACATCAGAAATTCACAGCAGTGTTATTGGTAGAAATTTCAAAGACAAGGTTGAAAAGATCCAGTACATGTTGATGCTAGCCAATAAAGAAGGATCAGGAATACCGCTGACATCTGAGGAACATAACTTCATGGTCACAGCACATGTTAATGAGAATCCCACAGATCTCAATGCAGACTACATCTTTATGGCAAATCAGCAGGCATCTTCATCAAGTAGTGATTCTGATCATCCTCCTACTTATGACTCAGAACCACTTCATGAGGTACCAATGTATTGTAATGATGCTAATCCGTTTGCTCATGAGAAGCCACATTCTGTGCCTCCCGAACCTAGTTATGATACATATGTGGGGGAGATAGTTAATAGCAATGTTAACTATGAAACTCCAGATATGGATCCTAATGGAGTTCAAGCTGCACAAAATGGTGCTAATGATGAGGAAACCCGTGCTCTATTTAAATCATTGTTGAATAATTGTAGTATTGAAATTGAAAAGGTGAAAAAGGTCAATCGCGAAGTTAAGGACGCGAATGATAAATTGACCACCGAGCTTGAGAGATACAAGGAAAATGCAAAAAGTTTTCAAAGTGATAAAAAACGCGAGTCAGATTTTGAAATTGGTTATAAGAAGTTACTTGTTAAAGATAGGGAATTGCAAATCAAATTTGATTCTTTTCAAATTAGTTCAACAAAAACCATTAACTCTTTAAAACAGGAAATTTTTGATTTAACAAACCAACTTTCAAAACAAAAATTAGCTTATACCAATCTTGAAAAAGAAAGGGATGAGTTGAAAAAGGACTTTGCAAAGAAAGAAGATAAACTTTTGGAAGAAATCATAGAGTCAGAACATATGATAGTAAAACTAGAAAATTTGTTGGTTAAAACGGGTAATTCGAGTCAAAAAAATTCATATGATCACTAATCAAACTAATCCGATTTACCATACAAAAAATAAAATGGCTCTAGGTAAAAAAAACTCCATGTAATATCAAGAAAGCTCAGGAAGAACAAAATGTGTTGTATAATGGAAATGTTTTGTTTACTAAGCATGATCCTCCTATTATTCGTGATTATGTGGAAACGATGGAACTGGTCGATGAGAGCATAAATAAAATGAAACAAAAGAACCCAGATTTAAAACCAATTGATTACAACAAACTGAACAAACTTTTTGGAATCACTTTTGTTCCACAAAAACAAGCATATGAGATTTCCAAAAACCTTTCAAAAAGCCAAGGAATTTCAAAACATGTTTCTAAACCTGTAGCTGTTTCCAAATCTCTTTCAAACATGGAACGATGTCTTCAAACAACACTTTTAACAAAAGTGCTGCAAGAGGATATCTTGATGATTTCAAAACCAGAGTTGGACAACTTCAAAAGACTTTAGAATCTAAAACGGACATAAATGAGAAAAATTGGAGTTCCACGGTTCATTTACAAGTAAAAAAGATTCTTGAAAATGACATTGCTCCACAACTCAACGCTGTTAATGCTAGAGTAATTCATTTTGAACAAGCGTTTTTGAAAGAAACAGCTGACTTTGTTAAGGACCACAAATCCCTGATAAAAAAGGCAAATGAATCTTTTGAGAAGATAAATGTTTTGGAAAAGTTAAATGACTCTCTCTTCGAAGCAGTTTTGTCTACTGATGTTATGTCTATCATTTTACAAACATATTCTTTTGAAGACGATGAAAGACTTCGAGCTGAGACTTCCGCAATTGTTTCAAAATATGAAAATGCACTTATTAAACTTGAAAAAGAAAACGTGTCATATTTTAAACAACTTTTTTTTTTTTTTTTTTTTTTAAATTAAAGTATAAATTGAATTAACATAAAGCAATTGAAGGCAAACGGGATACAAGCTGCGCCGCCAGCCCTTTTTGAATTGCAAAGCTAATCCGCTGAAAAACTACATTCATGAATCTAGGGGTCATCACATTAGAATGCATGACCCGCTGAACTCTGTTGAGGAAGACTACAGCATCATGTGCTAGAAAACCAAAAGTGTCAAACGCGAAAGGTATAAACTCGTGCTGATTATCAATGCACGCTTTCTCATGCTTGGTCACTTTGCATGAGGAAGCTTTAAACAACTTGATCGGAAAAACGAAGAATGCAAGTATGACAAATTGTGGTATGAGCGTGCCTTCAAAAACATGAAAGCACAAAACGATCTTTTGAGGTCTCAGCTAGAAAGTCAAAAAGGAAAGGGTATGGATACTAAGTTTGCAAAACCATTGACTTCGGAGAAACCAAATACTTCAAAAACGGTTGAAAAACCAAAAATGTCAATTTCCCAGTTTGCTCCAAAAGTCGATGTGAAAGATGATTTGACAAAACCAGTCACTCCAATACGTTTGCCCAAGAATAATGAAAAAGAAAAGATTGTTAAAAAACAAAAATTGGTTGTTGAAAGAAACACAAGTGTGATTGCACCTAGCCCTTCTAGGAATAGAACACCGAATGTGACCACAAAAACTGTTAAGGAATCTGTTGGTTCTAATGACATGGCCCAAAATCACCATCTAGAAGAAGCTAAGAAAAAGGCACAACATCGTAAAGACGGAATTTTAGGTACAAAACCTAGTGTGATGAATTCTACAAGATTCCAAAGCACTGCTAGTAGTAGTAAACCATTACCTAGAAACAATCAACAAAAGACTAGGGATTGACCTGCATCTAAGAGTAGTTGCAAAAAAGAAAATGCTATGCACGTACAAAACAACACTAGAAATGTTGAGTCTTTTTCGAACAAAAAACAATTTCCAAATGACTGTAGTGACAAAATTAAGGTTGTTGTTTTAAACAAAAATGTTGAATTTGTCTGTCCTACATGTCATAAATGTGTTTTTTCAGCTAATCACGATGCATGTATTGCACAATTTCTCAAGAAAGGAAAATCAAGTGTCAAGACACAATCCACTAAGACAACCCTCGTTGAGAACAAGAAAAAAGATAAGAAACCCAATAAGTGGACATCTACAAGATGTAGTTTTTCAAACAATGAGACTTCCGCTGCATCTGATAAGAAAACTACGCCTAGATCTTACCTTAGATGGATTCCTACGGGAAAAGTGTTTAAAATAGTTGGTCTTAGATGGATTCCTACAGGAAAGATTTTTGATAGTTGCACCAAGACAAGTAATAGTGAAAATCATCATGATAAGGAAGTAAAAACCACTACAACCATTGATAGTGATTACCCTCAATGTGAGGAAACATGTACTTCTAACACTGTTATTTGTACAAATTCTTCTTCTGTAGATGCAGGTACTTGTGAAAGTGTTGAGGGTTCATACACCCGTTGTGGAAAAGAAGAATTTTATGCCAACTTCGCATGTGGAAATCCTTTTTTAACTCCAATCTTATCTCCACTTTTACTTAAACCAACTTAATTTTTCTTTCTTCAATTCTTCTTTGTAAATATTTTTTGAAAAGTAAATACAAAATTTGAAAAACCAACAAAAACAAAATACAAAAATAGAAAATTTCAAAAATACAAAAACAATATAAAATAAAAAATCCAAAAATATTCTTCTCACGACATGTCTCTCGTATAATCGATATTATGTACCTTTCTAGAAATGTCAATAAAAAATGACACGGATATGTACATATGCTTGAGCGGGAGTTCATTAAAAATGTTTTCTAAAACATGTTGTTTCTCAAATTTTTCTTCACAATGGCTTTCGTATACTTCAGTACGAAACCCGTGCTTCAAAGTGAAATCTTTTCAAAACTTAGGTCCGGGTTTCTCAACTCGAAAAGATTTCAACTAACGGGCTTCAATGATGACTTCTGATTATTTCAGATCAGGACTCGGACATTCAAAACCGAAATCATTTTCAAAAAAGTTCGAGTATAAACAAACGAAAAGATTTCAAGCAAAGACTCGTTTCACAAAAAGACTTGTGTACATTTCAGTACATGACTCGCACTTCAAAAAGATAACTCCCTCCAAACCCTTAATTGATTTTCAAATTTCAATTTGAAAAATATGCTTTTATTAAGGGGGAGTATAAAATCAAAAAATGTTCCAGCTTCATGCTAAAACAAATCCGTCTATCTCTCCAAAAGCTTTTTTATTAATCAGTTGATATCAAAAATATCACGATATGCTATTTTTGAGGGGGAGAAGACGTGATTAAAATGTGATCTAAAACGTGATTTATTATGTGATTAAAAAAAATTGTTTAAGGATTGTGATAGAATCTCGAGCTCTTTTGAGATGAATTAATTGTCTGTGCTCGACTCAGAAATATTTTATGAGACGACTTAAATGTCAGTACTAGACTCAGTTATAACCCTCGAATTGACGAATCTTAAATGTCAGTAATCGAAAAGACTTGTCCTAGACGGGTAATAATTTCAAGCTGGTTTAACCAGTGATGTAAACGTGTCTCGAATAGGACTTGTCTAAGTAGAATGTACCAATTCGAGAAACTCTGATTAGACATGAACTATGACGGGTCTAACCTTCTTTTCGAGAAGTGTTAACAACTTCAAGATAGTTATTAGAGCTAGTTGTCACCTAAAAGCTGATAATGGATCTCTTTAACTATACAACGTAAATGTGTCCCTCAGGGGACTGTCTATTCAGAGTGGATCAATTCAAAAGTGTAAACTCCTCGCGCATGTGCAAATTTCTGAAAAATTGCATGAGCACATGTGAAGGGGGAGTCCTTCAAAAGAAAACCAAAACTCTCAAAGTGTTAACAAAACAAGTTTTACATTCATAAACACTTTTGAGAGATTTTAATACAAATGGTTTTATGGTCGTATGGCAATTATAGGATAGTCATGGTGATATAAGGTGACTAAGGTTAGGGAAAACCATCCTATGATCCGCCAGAGCCGGAGGGATCTACCCAAGGACAATACCAATAGATTAGAATTAGAAGTCCTTAGGTATGATTGACAAAAGGAGTAAAGAATGACAGGAGAAGGAAGGGGTTGAAGAATTAAAAAGAAAAGCAAATGAAAGGGTGAAAAGAAATAGCCCTCCATATGTTCAACCTTAGGGCAGACACCGGGTTCAACTCATATGCTACTGGTCGTTGCTAAGGCAACATCGGTATTAAAGATAAAGACGTCATGGACCCAGTGACGCAATACACTAAACCTTCTAGCCACTCGGGTATCTCTCAAAAGGTACTTGTTTCATTCTCACGGGGAACCATTGTAATCTATCGACCTCTCACTCCGAGATGTGTTGATATTGAAAAGGAGGCCCTCTGCTCCATGCCTCCGACGACTAAATGTGCACTTATTGAGTCTAGAGCCCCGAGATTCATCAAAAGATGATACTTCTACACTGGTTGTTCATCACTAAGGACACCAGGTGTAAACTTAAGAGTCCTACGCAGATCTTAGCAATCTGCCGAGAACGTTTATGAGAGGATTTACTTATGTATTTCTCAATGATTGAACGGAAATCCTGCCAGGGTCAACATCAAACAGCCCTGACAGCAGGTCACTTCGGTAATCACTTGTGGGTTATGCTTAGTGTTTGCGGTGGTTTCAAACGGTCTACTCGTGGGGTGATCTCCAGCGACTCACCTAATCGTTGGTGTACTTCGGTATGTCAGTGTAAGCCCTTTCGGGGGTATCCGATTAGGAACGGCCATGGTAAGGGTTAGAAGGAGTCTTCACACTATGCTGTTGACGATCTCTAATTCCGAACCTGTAAGTACCGGATGTTTCATTACTAACTATTTTATGCAGGTACAACAACCACACTAGATTCCACATGCTCATACATACATCACAAAGTCAAAGGAAAGTTCTCACAAAGATCAAAGCAAAGATAAGTTTAAAGAAAGATTCTACGTTAAGTGAAAGGATCTACAAAGTAAAGTGACAAAGATCGGTGTGAAAGAACGGGAACAACAAATGTATGTATCTCAAAGACTAAAGACATATGAGCATGTTGGAAAGGCATTTAACCTTCAAAGACAAAGATGTGACGAAAGGCAGATGAATCCACCACAACAACAAAGAACTAAGAAAAGTCATTTATCTAAGATCACAAAGCATGAAGGAACAAAGACTAAAGACTATTCTACAACGACACGCAAAGTTCAAAGACAAAGAAGACAAAGACCTAATCACATGGAGCATCATTCGAATGACCACCCCTTAGGGGGAGATTGTTAGCATTAAAGAATTATATAGAAAAGTGATGGTCATTCTCATAGTTAGAACTTGTTAATGTGTTGGGTTTGTGGACTTAGTAAGCTAATATGTTAGAGGTTATGGTTATAAGCCTTTTTATGTAATATAAGTCCACCAAGCCCAAGTCCATTAGAAAGCCCATGAGGCCTTTCTCTCTAAGTATATAAGCCACCTAAAGCTTCATTTGTAAGGTGTGCTTGAGCGTGTAAGTGTGTGTGCCTCTTTGAATAAAGCTTCATATTTCATATCTTTCTCTCTTATATTCAACGCCACATATATCATCCAAGTCACCATGTTTACTACATATTGTGCTTGTATTTGTGATAAAGTTGATAGTTTTAATGTCCTACAGGCCTAAGATATTATGTCAGCTAAACCCGTAATTCTAATTTTTGTTCCATGTGTTTTGTACCAATCAAGGTGCCCGGGCACCGTCAAACTCATGCCTCCGTGCCAGCCATGGACGGACACACATAGGAGCCAGGTGTGGCACGGGCTACACCCAATTTTTGGTCACGAAGTGTAAATTTTTTATAAAATATATCTTTTCTGGGCTCGTGCAACACCCAATTTTACCTAATAAATTCTTTATCGGGCAACTTTAGTACTCATGGTCTTAAAAAAAATTTGTGCAACACCCTTTCAAAAATCCTGGGTCCATCCCTGGTGCCAGCGACTAAGTTTTCTTGTCGGTAATCATCACTCTTCACACGTTAACATACATATCCCTAGAAGTTTGAAATACTTGGTTAGTAGTAGGTTTGTGGCAATTTAATGAGTTACATAATAAGATCGTATAGTTGTATCATATACTAACTATTTATTTAATTCAAGCCTTCAAGATTCATTTACGATTTTTTGGAAGTATAGTGTGAAAACTTTAGGACTCGTGTGTGATCTATAATAAATGATCAATTGAAAATTAAACATTTATTTAGATCAAAACGATTTGAAATTTGTAGGAAAATGCATGAGGTTCACATAGGCATAGCTTTTGATCATGAAGGCGTTATAGAGTCTGCGAGCAACCTATTGAAATGTCTCAATGTGTGTACTTGGTTGTTCAACATTTTAATAATCACAAAAATGGCCGGTGAAACAACACCATCTTCTCTTAAAAGAGAACCCATCAAGAACACAGGCATGTTTTTATTTTTATATATTTTGTTCTTTAAACTAACCCCTTTTATTTGCATCAAGTTTTTTTTTTTTTTTTTTTTTTTTTTTTTTTTTTTTTTTTTTTTTTTTTTTTTTTTTAGATTGTTTTTTTTCAAGATTTTAAGTATTTGTTGAACTAAATATATACGAAATCATGTAAAATATAGGGTACTTTTCAATCTCGCTTTGTTCGTAAGTAAATATATTTATAAACTCAAATTTAATTTTGAATTCGGATAATTCATGTAGCATGAGTATTTATAAAATTCCACCTTGCAATTCTATCAGAACTTTGGTATACATTTTCTTTAATTCCGTTATGTGATTATGAGTTTTCATAATCACTATATTCACCGAATATTTGTCGATTTTGAAGTTGTTGAATGTTGGAAATAAAGTTGTTATTGCACAAAAGTACATATTTGAGTCTCTTTCCGTTCATTTTTTTGTAAAATGTTTTACTTAAGATAGTCATATGCGTATATACCTTATTGATGGGACTGATTTTCCAACATTCTCCTTCTGTTCATCATTCACTTTCTTAAATCTCTTATGTTTTCTTAAGAACAACTCAAAGGCACCACTTGTCTTTATTATACACCACAAGGGGTCCTTCTTTTTATGTTCTTCCCATGTCAAATTAGGACACACTTTATTTGCACATTAGGGTAAATAAATAGTGCTTCATATTTACATAGAAGAAAATCTTGTGTTTCTTAAAAATTACTCAAAAGGGACTGCTCGCTGATGTCGTTAGTTTTTCTATCAAAATATTATTTGATTTCAAAGGAAGTATGTTGTAGTACGCATCCTAGTGTGCTATTAATTAAATAAGTTTGATTTCTAACAGTAGTAGTAAAGTTTCCTTTGTTTGGTTCAATTGGCTTTGTAACCCTTTTAATGTTATTACTATCTCATTGTATTTATTTTCCCTAGCTATTTGCTAGTGCTTTAATATAATATCCCTTTTGTCCCGAAATTATTATCTACCGACAAAAAACACAATTTAAAAAAAATGCATTAGTTACTGCTATGATTTTTGTAAAAGCTAGAAAAAAAACAGTTTTACCATTTGATAATTTACTTTCATTTAGTTTTGTAAATAACAATTTTGATTTAGAGTAATATGATAAAATTAAACAATTTCAACTTCTATATTTAGTAACGGACAGTTATTTTGGGACAAACCAAAATGAAAAGGTGGATAATATTATTGGGACATAGGGAGTAGTGGTTAAAAGAAACAAGCGTTTAATGGAGACCCTTATAAGTTTTTAGTTTTTTTTATTACTGAACATGACCACTATAAACGGAGATATGTGCCTTAGGATTTCCTATTTTTGTTTTATATATCTTGTGTAAAAAGAACTTGGTAGAGTTACAAGCACCACATATATGCAATGAATGTGACAACAAAAATTGAATAAATGAGTTTATACCAGTTTCATGTTTAGTGGTTGATGGAAGTCAGATTAACAGATGTTGGAGCTGCAAGTATGAAAGTTTTTGTCTGCTTGTGTTGTTAGAGAATTGACAAGAGAGACAACACTTTTAGGATTCAGTTAAGGCAGCCATGGTTACAAGGCTACATGGTGTATAGCTACTTCTGTATAAATGCCTATGCCTTCTTCTAGCTAGGTCATATTCATGTAAATATCTAGGCAATGGCCCTCATCTTTATCTCTCTCTCATAGAAATATATTTAACTATATATTATACACGCAGATTATACAAATGTGCTTGACACAAGGGAATGGAGTGCAATTGACTTTATTGTAGGACAATATTGAATTTTTACGATATTGTTTAGGCTAGTACACACATCCATGGTAACGCGCCACTACCATTATGATGTCCACACCCATCATTATTTTTTTTGTGAGGGTGTAAGAATATTTTGTGGGTATGTTTGTATAAATTGTGGTTTCTAATCTTAAGTGGGTTCATGATATTTTATTGAACAAGAAAGTGAAGTATAGGCCGGTTGCGAAACAATAAACTAATACCAAGGCTCCTACTTCAAAAGAAAAGAAAAATGAGGCTTCTACATCGAGGCATCCTAAAAAGGATGATAATGTGGTGAATACCTTAAATGCGTTTGATGCTCTACGTGAGTTAGATGATGCTCTAAATGCTAATATTAAACCAAGTATAGGTGTCCAAGATGTGGCAGGTACGACGGCATCTGGTAGTCCAATACTATACCTTTGGTTGTAAGGATTAATGAACTTGAAAGTCAGATGTTTGATGTGAAGCTTGTGCTAGTGGGTGATGATGGGAAGCCTCTAAAATCATGTAAATCATCACTTGTTAGTTCTAAAAAGGTTGTTGATCCTGATAATATGGATAGTGATGATGAAGTGCTCGAGGTTAACAATAAAACTGCTATTTATATGGCATCTACGAGTTCAAATGTTAACGAAATCTCTAAAATTGATGCTGGAGTAGGTAGGAAGAGTTTATACGAGCAATGGAAGTAGAAGACCTATGATGAAGACCCGTATGATGATGATGATTTTGATGATCGTGGTTTGACTAATGCCCAAATGAAGTTTGCTAACGCTTTTGACATTAGTTTTCGTGGTCAACTTAGACATGGTTTTTTATGTCCCTTAAGTTTGACATTTCATTCTTAGGCTAGGTTGGGTGTTAAGCACAATAGGAGCGTTGTTTTGCCTATTTGGGCTCAGATGTGGGACTCATCACCCACATTCATCATACTTATTTTTTTTTTGGCGTAATAAAATTTAGGGATAATCCCCTACATGCCCCGGTTGCCTTAGTGCTAGTCGCTTCTGAGATATATTTTTTTCTCCTTCTTAAACTAGACCGAGTTGCCCTGTACAATTGGGCAACCACCCCTGGTAAGTGACAAGTGTGACTTCACTGATTACGAGAGTGATGAGTCATAGGGCAACTGGTCTACTTTGGTATAACAATTGGGCAACTGGTCTATTTTGGGAAAATACTGTCGGACACATGGCGACACATGGTTGGGTAATTCAAGTTGCCCAGTTGCCCGATTGCCCGGTCTAGTTTGGGAACGAGAAAAAAAAAGTCTCAGAAGTGACTAGCACCAAGGCCACCGGGGCATTTAGAGAATTATCCCTAAAATTTACCAGGGATATTGAATCCCTTTACCGAAATAAATGTGTTTTTAATAGTGATGACCATGTTGGGGTAACATTGTTTAGGTCTCTCTTACGTTTTAATGATAACAAATAAACCTTCGCAACACATAAAATCACAAACGTTAGCCAAAAACCAACCAGTTTCATAAATAGAACTGGCGCGCTGGTGACGTGCCAGAGCGCCAGCAGCGCGCCAGCTTTTTGTTTGAAAATGGCACGGTTTTTGAAAGTCATCTTTCCCCTTACCTGATAAATGTGGATCTTTCATTATAGGTATGAATATGATAATAGAGTTATTAGGAATACTTTAAACGAGTTTTAGACTCGGAGGAATTCAAAATCAAGACCTCATATTTTTGAAAAAACATCAACTCAACTATTTTATCAAACGCCTCTAGCCAAGGCTTTTCTAAACCTAGTACATTCATACTTTCCATATAACATCATATGAAAGTATTCATACGACCATAATCCATGCGTACGTCTTCTCTAATCATGTAACGGGTTGACTCCCTTATTAGTCAAACAAAGTCAAATGTCACTTTACGTAAACGCATCTTTTCCCGTTATAGGATATGCTTTACTTGTGATGCAAATCACTTAGCTTTTTGCATCAAGATGATTAGTGATCATGTTAATTGGTGGATAATCATGGATAAATATTTGAGTTTGTTGTATTTGGAAGTATGACTATTCTTTGATTTATATCACTTCCCGCACAATAAATGTTTTACAAAACACTAATCTAACGTCTACTTCCATTAATCATTTGTTCATTTTCACTTCTCCAAACAAATGATCAAACACATTATCCAAAACATTCCTATAAACATTCTTCTCTAATCATTATTGTTTAATTCTCTTCTTTCCTAAATGACAACATGATTATGTCTATTTTCATCATTACCACTTAAACCTTAAACCATTTCACCACATACAACCTTCCTAATCTTATCCTCCCATGTGTCATCTCACACCACCAACATTCTCTTTTATTCCCTTACGCATAGTACCTTCATTGTACTTTTTTGTCTCTCACATTCCCACACAATCTTTCTACACATTCCATTTTCTAAATTCTTATCCAACCACTACTATTTAACCACATCACTATCTTCATCATCCTCACCATTGATTTTGAATAAAATAAACCTACTCTATATATCACCTTTCTTCTTCTTTTTCTAATATTCAATTTCAAATTTGAAATTTGAATTTCACATATAGGCTCCCCATCACATCACCATTTTATCTCTATAACTCATTTTCTATTTCATCACATGTGGTATTTAAATTTGAAATGAAGCAATAGGCACCTATCCATTACATCTATGCCAACTCATACGCAACCTTATCCCACATGTGCTTAATTGAATTTGAATTTGCAATTCAAATTATCCCCCTCTTTAACATCCAGCCTTTCTCCCAAAGTTTGGCATATTTCTTGGAATATTCTTTTTCTCTTAACCATGAAAACTCACTTAACTCAACCATGGTAAGTTTCTAATCAATCTCCACAATTTGAATTTGAAATTCAGATCTTCCATCTCTCAACATCCACACTTCCTCTCTAAACAAAAGAATATTCCCTTGGCATATTCTTCCCTTTTAACTATGCCAACTCACCATGTTTAGTTTCTAACTAAACCATTTACATGTGAGGAATTCCCCAATACACCCTTTGTCCAATTGTTCTTCTTTATCTCTTTGAAGTTGGACAAGCATCCCCAAAACTTCATTTAAATATTTCACTAATTATTCTTTCTAAAATGGCTATTTGGGTTGGTTGACCTTATCACACTACAAGTGTTAGAATGATATTGGAAAGTTCAAATGTGAAGTGAACTTGGGGGATTAACAAGTCAGGGTAAAAATAAACCAAGCCACTTGCAACAGTGGCCTGGCATGCCTCTGGCGCACCAGCAGCGTGCCAGGAGACTGTTATCTTTGGCTTGTTCTATAAATACCCCCACTTGTCTGGTGTCTTTATCACCCCTTACCATTCATTCTTTCCTTCTCACTTCTTTTCTATTTACCATCTAAGTCTATCATCTTGTGTTCTTAATTCTTGTCCTCTCTTATCATTATTGAAAGAACACATCTCCGCAAGGGAAGATTCCCAAAAACCTAATCCACTCTCTTGAATTATGTCGTGGGTCTTCTTCTCTATACCATTTCTATTAGAATCGAGTCTCTAAGTTATGTTAGGGCTTGATTTGAACAATTAACATTCTATCATTCGATTTGGTTGTAAGGGAAGTCTTGTGTCTTAGTGACCAAGCCTAGATCAGTGGAGATCTAGTTGGGTTTTGATACTTCTAGGGGAAGTTCTTCGTGGTCTTAGTGGTTAAGTCGAATCACGAGATTTTTGTGGGTGGTTTCTGAGGGCGGAATACTGATGTGCGTAGGATTGCTACCACGCAACAGGTTTTACCTCTCAAGGGATCTTGAGAAGCTTGCAATCCCACCAGGCAGTGTACCTGGTCGGTGTAGTATAGTGTAGTGGTAAGTACGGGGGATTGATCGTTCTCTCACAGGGAATAGTGTTCGTTAGGATAGAAAAACTACTCTAAAAGGTCTAAAGGTGAAGGAAGATTATTTTTGTATTTTTATATTTTATGGAAAGCAAGTAAAATCTCGGGTTTTGGAGGAGTGGGCGGAATTAGTTGCTAGTCAACTAACCCAAAAACTACAATTGCAATAAAAATAAAATAACTAAACTATTGTGGTTGTGAAAACTTATATGGAGACAAATGTGTTTACTTAGACTTCCTTACTCCCTAACTATCTTTTACCGGTTAATTGGTGTATGTATTACTTGCGTGGATGACGGGTGTATTCCTTAACAATTCATGGGGTGGCATACATATCTCCCCAATTCTATGAGCTCTTATCTCCTCCTACAACTATGCGTACACATAATCATAGGGATTGTAAACAGTGGCTCATGCGTTAAATACTACCTTAATAACCTAGTATGCCTTAGTTACATGTTTCTTAAGACGTTCAAGCATGTTACCATATAGGAGTATTGCCAGTTTTCTTAAGCCTAACATTGATGAAACATTCATCCCAACAAAGTAATAACACACCAATCAACCAATAATTAATAGTTAGGTTTCATTAGATCTAAGCAAACACAAGAAAAATCTAGCCTAGCATGTTAATTGAAAGACAAGCATAAGATATAATTAACCAACACATAGACATATTGATTAATTTAAGTGAGGACTTATCTTTAATTGAACATGAAGGATTCAAGGGTGAAAAACCCTTGAAAATACAGCTAAAATCGTCTTATGGTTTATCCCAAAAGTTCCCCACAAAGTTCCACCCTAATGAATGAAAATTAGGAAAATATATATAGATTTTACATTCTGACGGCGTCAGGTTATAGAGTCTGACGTCGTCAGCTCGCCGCCACTAGGGTTCTCGGATGGCCTAGATCTACTTCTGACGCCGTCACCCTCTAAATCCTTCTGGGCCGTCACTCTTTAGCTTATAACCTGACGGCCTAAATCTTGTAACACCTGACGGCGTCAGGTGTAAATGTTGCAAAATCTTTCTGGCCCGTCAAGTGTAATGTTCGAATGAAAAAAGTGTTTCTGCTTAAAAAAGAAGGAAAAATAAGCAATACTAAAAACCCTCTAAGTTAATTAAAGTAACATTCTAGCAAGTCGCTAGAGTCGAAAGAAAGATTTACAAGATAGGATCACGAGCACTTTCTAGATAAAGTAACCAAATATTTCATATTGGACGAATATAATTCCCTATTCCTATTGACTATACCATCTTGTTTATAGATCAATATCAAAGTAATTAAATAATGAATGCCTAAACTAAATGTTGCGGTGTTGAAATTTCTTTTGGTGAGACGCTCCAAGGAACATAATTGATGTGATGTTGCAGGAGTTCAAGTGTGTTCGAGGCCATATAAGTTTAACCTAACTTTGAACATGTATATGAATCTTGTTTTCTTGAAAACCTTATGTTAACACCAATGGGAAATTTCAAATTTGAAATTTGTTAAGTTAGTTTGTGGACTATATTCAACAATGAATCTTCTGTTCTTTGAATTATTTAGTTTAATTACTTCGGCATTAATGATGTTAGTGGCTATTTAATTGATCGTGTATCTACACAGGATTCATGTTTGAGTCAGGGCGAACAAAGGGTGAGCTCATATATAAATGGACACTTTCATCGTCTAAAATTATGTAATTCGGCAATAGACAATTGAGAAGGGCAAAAATAATTATGTTTGAAATGTTTTGCGATGACAGCAAAACAACTTTTATCCATTTTACAGGACTTGAGTACCGAAGCATAGAAGAAAGAGAAAAAGGGCTTTTGAGGAGAGAGATTGTATTTTATTGGTCGTGGTGCGTGGGTATTTGTGTTTTTGGGGCATATTTAAATAATTAATGAAAGAGTGAGAAGTTTTTGTAATAGTTGAGGAAAAGTTGAGAGAAAATATAAAAGAAATATATTTTGATTATATGGAGCTGATGTGGTGAGGGAAACCCTCAATCACTCCCTCCACCCTAATTATGTAGAGCGAAGCAAAGCCATATCTATCTTTATGAAACTTCATTAATTGTGTTTCTCAATCACACCCTAGACAATCAACATTTATTCCAATGACTCTTTTAGCTAAGAGTTAGGATTGAACTAAACATGTTAATACAAATATCGCGTAAAAACGTTATTTATATTTTACGGTCTTTTAAGGTTTTGATAATGACAATTATAAACTTATACGAAGTAAACGTTTACGTAACCAAGTTTTAAGTTACAGGTATGAATAATGTGATTATACCTCACGTCGAATGATCAAAGAGCCAAACTAATAAATAATTTCTAACACACTCTAAATATTTATTGAACACATTTTTATTTAAACATAACACAAAGTTTACTAAATTAACTAGACATATTAATTAAGTGATTTAATTAAATGAAAAATAAATTTAATTAGTCCCTTTGTCCCAAGTCATTCTAGAAACAATTGTATTAAAAATGATTTTAGTTCAAAACATCTAAATGATCAAAGTATAAAAGTCAGTCGAGAGACGCTCCATGGATCCGTATTTTATAACGGACTGATCCACAAATTGTGGATCCGTGGATCACCCGAAGGGTGAAAATTGGACAGAACGTTTAGTTTAAATAGGACATAAGTCCAAACTTTCCAACTAATGATTCTCAGCCATTCTTAGCACACTACTACCATTTCTTTCATAACATAACTGATGAGACGAAAAATGTTACGTTTTTAGGGGTCATTTTGAGTCCTAAGTCGTATGTTTTTGGTTTGGATTTTACCCAAAGTCGTTTCTTTTCTCATTTTAGGTACTTTTGAAGGGAAAATCACAAAAGAAGCATTTTCGGAGTGAAAAAGTGCGGAAAACAACAAAAACTCAAAAGACCTTGAAGATTACTGAAGGTGACGCCGTCACACTCTACTAAGTGACGCCGTCAGGAACGAGTGAAGTCCAGAAGTGGAAAAAAGACTCGTGACAATCCAGAGAGTTCGTAGTATAAATTGTGACGCCGTCAACCAAGGCCNGCTCCTTATGAAATCCTTTATGGCCAGACACCTCGTATCCACATTCTCAATGTGCCTGGTGAAAGCAGAGTTGAAACTGTGGATAATACTTTGTCTGTAGGAGAATAAGTGGTGAGGGCACTCAAATTTCATCTCAAGAGGGCTCAAGATAGAATGAAAGACCAAGCAGAAAAGCACGGGACTAAAAGAGAGTTTGTGGTGGTTGATTGGGTCTACCTCAAATTGCATCCACACCGGCAAGTTTCTGTGAGGATAGGCAAGTACAACAACTTTCACCTAAGTACTTTGGTCCATTCCAAGTTCAAGACAAGATTGGAGCAGTGGCATACAGATTGGACCTACCAAGTCAAGCTCATATTCACAATGTATTTCATGTCCCACAATTGAAGAAGTGCGTAGGCAATAGGAGCAGAGTGGGAATGCTACCTCATTGTGATAGTAATGGCCTTATTCAAGTGGAACAAGTAGCTATTTTGGAAAGGAAGTTGGGCAAAGGGGGCAACTCAGCTGGGGTGTTTGTCTTGGTTCATTGGTCCAATAGTTCCCCTGAGGATGCCACTTGGGAGCCAATTGAGGACATTCAGAAGAGGTTTCTAGACTTCAATGTTTTTATGTAATCTTGGGACAAGATTGTTTTAAGGGAGGTGGATTGATAAGTCTGAAAACCATTTGGCAATTTAAATACCATCCTTTACATCCTTTACATTTCATTTCATTCAGTTACCCATGTCGTAATATTTCTAATTCTCTTGTAACAAACTCTTGATAATTCGATAAATCATAGCCAATTGTTTAGCTATCTTCTTGAGTTACAATTCTGTTCTTGTGATTCTAGAATTAGTTACAGTTCTTGTTCGGTTCATACCCTGTAGGTTCATATCACATTATTGACACAATAAAGATAATTGTGCTTCGTCTAGCATATAGAAGTATGTATATTACGGGGTATTTGAAATTGCATATACAGATTAGGGTAAATCATTAGAGGATCTTATCTTCTTATCTTAATTATTAATGTTGTGATTGAGGCCTAAGATATTATGTCAGCTAAACCCGTAATTCTAATTTTTGTTCCATGTGTTTTGTACCAATCAAGGCGCCCGGGCACCGTCAAACTCATGCCTCCGTGCCAGCCATGGACGGACCCACATAGGAGCCAGGTGTGGCACGGGCTACACCCAATTTTTGGTCACGAAGTGTAATTTTTTTATAAAATATATCTTTTCTGGGCTCGTGCAACACCCAATTTTACCTAATAAATTATTTATCAGGCAACTTTAGTACTCATGGTCTTAAAAAAAATTTGTGCAACACCCTTTCAAAAATCCTGGGTCCATCCCTGGTGCCAGCGACTAAGTTTTCTTGTCGGTAATCATCACTCTTCACACATTAACATACATATCCCTAGAAGTTTGAAATACTTGGTTAGTGGTAGGTTTGTGGCAATTTAATGAGTTACATAATAAGATCGTATAGTTGTATCATATACTAACTACTCCCTTCGTCTCAAATTTATTGTCCATGATTGACTTTTTTAGTCTTTCTTCTTCAACTTTGACCTTAAATATTTTTTTAGGTGTTATATATTATTTGATGCAAAATATATAAATGGATTGAGGTTTAAGTGTACTTTTCAATGGTATAATTTTTCATTAAGTATTATATAATAAAAAATATATATTTATGGTCAAAATTGAACCAACTTGACTTTGAAAATTTAAAGTGGACAATAATTTTGAGACGGAGGGAGTATTTATTTAATTCAAGCCGTCTTCAAGATTCATTTACGATTTTTTGGAAGTATATTGTGAAAACTTAGGACTCGTGTGTGATCTATAATAAATGATCAGTTGAAAATTAAACATTTATTTAGATC
>LBNU01002817.1:39790-69978 GCA_014162995.1 Artemisia annua | reverse complement strand
GTATCGTACCTGTAGAGGACCTAGGGGACCTCTATTTATACACACGAAGCCCTAGTTGGTTTCGTGTTCCCCAATCCTCGGTTATGCGATATCTATCAAAAGAATAAGAAATATCGTATACCAAGTATGTAACCGTGTATGGGCTTGGTCCTTCATGGGCCCAAGCAGTCCACTCGTGGCGGGCTTAAGTGAGATTTCGTATTCGTGGGCCTCGCGGGCTACGAATGTCATTATAATGGCCCATTCGTGGTGGGCTTTCGTATTAGGTGGGTTCGTGACCCGAATCCATACCATACGTCATCAGATCACAAATGTTGATCTGATTATACATATTACATATATGTTCGAGTTGCTCGATCAATTATGAAATTTTTTTACATTCACCTCATACACAGAGTTTTAATTTCATTTAAGTGTCCAAAGATCACGACAAATGGATTTTGATGACACCTTCGACAGTAAACTACATTCAATGGTGAATTTAATCTATACTACCTATAATAGAAAAATGGTCAAGAGTGAAATGTTGAGTTTTCAACAATGATCAAATGAGAGAGAAAGTTAAATGTAATTAATACTATTAATAACACCCGGTGGCATAGTGGTAAATGAATTTGCGACTATCACTCTAAAATGCGTAAGGTGTCAAGTTCAATTTCTGCTATGTGCAAACTACATTCACCGGGCTAAAAGGCGTCGAATAAAATAAAATGCAGAAAAGCCAACAAGGCTGTTACAACAAAGTAGAAGAAACCCCTCCTGCGGCAATGGAGAAACTAAAATCAAGAATCCCAGAAAGCCTAACTTCACAAATCTCACACACTAGTAACCCAAACACACTTGCAATAACTTGCTCCTCACTCCTTCATTTCTTCAACCAATTGCCTCGATTCCATCAGGTACTAAATAAATATAAGCCAAAACGAATAAGCTCTTCTCGTTTAGAAAATAAGCTTGTTTGTTTTAGTATAACTTCATTTTTACATATCTATTTAATTTCCACTTTAAGTTAACTTGTATGCTCATATGTGATTCTGTTAACTAGATGATTGAAGATTTAGCGAACAAGGAGACATCATTGTTTCTTAAGAACAAAGACTCCGCGCTGGAGTTGAAGATCAAAGGAAACAATTGCTTCAAAAATGGAGATAATGCCAATGCTTTGCACTTCTATACACAGGTGTTACTTATTGATTTTAATAATTCCATGTTTTTAGCGCTGATGTTGTCAAAATCTTCATTTTATATGTAAAATTACTAATTTATTAGTACTGATAAACTCATGGCTGTAAAACTCGCTACGGTCGGGGGAGTACTCACATTGGAATTTTTATATATAAATTTCTAGAAGATGAGTTTCTTAAAGCTTGGAAGATAATCAGAGTTGGAGGTGAAGTGGAAGTGTACAGAGATTTTGAAGATCTTGTGAGGTCTTGTGATAGATCTGATATACATACCTTATGGAGTTTGATTAAGTCAAAGAATCTTCATGAAGATCCTTTGAATGTGAAGGCAATGGAATTATGGGTATGTTTTCAAAGAATGTACAATCCAAATCCTAGTGACAGACATTGGAGGCTTCTTGCAGACAGCAAGAACTTAATATGGAAACATTACAACTCATGTAATGCACATCATGTGTCTACTCAAGATGGAGCTGATGTCTTTATGTTTGTGGAGAAAGATTATCCTTTGAAGTCTGGAGTTCTTGAAGCCATGCTTGAAGCTAAGATTAGATGTTCAGAAGTGACTCCTGATCTTCAAAGTCTGATTGAAAGAATTGAGCAGCAAAGTGTTAAAGAAACAGAGAGAAGATAGAGTGTTTGAAAGCATCCTCTTGATGTGTATTTGAGCTTGCAAGAAACTTGCATATTTTCAGGGAAAATATCAAGTTTAGGGGAGGATTGTTGGGTTTAAAGCTAACTCTACTTCTGAGGTATCTCTACTGCTGGCAGACTACTCTACTGCTAGATGACTCTACTGCTGTAACTCTACTACTGGAAGGATACTGCTGTACTATCTCTGCTGCTTGATGATAAGTTTGTATACACGTCTTTATATTTATGGTAAAGATGTTTTGTAATATTCTATTGTATTAGAATATCTTTGTCTTGTGTAGAAAGTTGATGTAAGCCCGTAGGGTTCCTTGGTGTATAAAAGGTGATCCTAGGGTTAGACTAGAGTACGTATTATTCTAGTATTCATACACTTCAAGGTTGTAAAACCCTAGCACTATTCAGAGTGCTCGTATTAATTATATTGAAGTGTTTAAGGTGTGAATTACTTGTGTTCGTGTTCTTCTTAAGTTAATTATTATATTCCGCATAGTGATTAAGGTTACATACAAGTCAGCTTCTATACATTATTGTCTTGGTTTATCTAAGATAGTAATTCTAGATCAATTGCTCAACTGGGATCAACAAAATGTTAAGTTTTCAAGTGAAATGTTGAGTTTTCAACAATGATCAAATGAGACAGAAAGTTAAATGTAATTAATACTATTAATAACACCCGGTGGCATAGTGGTAAATGAACTTGCGACTATCACTCTAAAATGCGTGAGGTCTCAAGTTCAATTCCTGCTAGGTGCAAACAACTTTAAGTGACCACGTCAACCTCCTGAAACGGAAGGACGTCAGTGCAAACCCGTGAATTAGTCGGCTAAAAGGTGTCAAATAAAATAAAATGTAGAAAACAAAACAAAAGCAGAAAAGCCAACAAGGCAACAACAAAGTAGAAGAAACACCTGTTGTTGTTTGATGTTCTCTGAAACCAGGCGGCAATGGAGAAACTAAAATCAAGAATCCCAGAAAGCCTAACTTCACAAATCTCACACACTAGTAACCCAAACACACTTCCAATAACTTGCTCTTCGCTCCTTCATTTCTTCAACCAATTGCCCCTCTTTCGTCAGGTATTAAATAAATATAAGCCAAAACGAATAAGCTCTTCTCGTTTAGAAAATAAGCTTGTTTGTTTTAGTATAACTTCATTTTTACATAAAACATTCTATCTATTTAATTTCCACTTTTTGTATGCTCATATGTGATTCTGTTAACTAGATGATTGAAGATTTAGCGAACAAGGAGACATCATTGTTTCTTAAGAACAAAGACTCCGCGTTGGAGTTGAAGATCAAAGGAAACAATTGCTTCAAAAATGGAGATAATGCCAATGCTTTGCACTTCTATACACAGGTGTTACTTATTGATTTTAATAATTCCATGTTTTTAGCGCTGTTGTTGTCAAATTCTTCATTTTATATGTAAAATTACTAATTTATTACTACTGATAAACTCATGGCTGTAAAACTCGCTACGGAATTTTTATATATAAATTTCGAAATTATATGTATCGCATGCTCATAAGACTCTAGAAAAAATACTTCAAACCGAGTTTTGAATGAATGTACCCAAAAGGATTTATATGGCTCATTGGGCTCAATTCGCCTCGGTCACTGACCTTGTAGCAAGTAATGTGTGATTACTCGGCCCTGTAACCCGAGCTTTACACCACTGGATATAATATTGTTTTGTAGAGCCGAGCTCGAGGTTGAAACCAAAGGCTCGGTCAAGCTCAAGTTGAGTTTTTGAGTTTTGAGTTTTACAGTCGAGGAGCTCGAGCTTGGCACTGTGCTAACTTGACTCAAATCGATAACACTATTTAGAAACTACTGCGTGAATAAAATTAGGGTTAAATTACATCAAAATGTATACTACTGTCATCCTTTTGTCATTGTATGCTAAAAAAATGTTTTTTTTATTTCTGTTGTATGCCGCACACTACCAATTTCTTACATTTTATCTAAGTAACTACAATATCTATAAAGGTAAAGTGGTGACTGCCACATCATCAAGAAACTGGTGCCATGTCACCACTTCACCTTAAACAAATAGTGACTTGCATACAATGGTAAAAAGCTGATAGTAATATACACGGAAAAAACGAGTTTCTAATGTGCAATGATAAAAATGAAAATAAGCTATATTCTAATGTAGTTAACCATTAAAAATTTTCATGTTTGATGGTGGATTATTCTTGTGCTTGTGTATTATCCATGAAGTTAATCAATAATGATTTGTTTTGCTTAAAACTGAATCTAATGTGAAAATATATAACATTAATACACTATATGAACAGGCTCTACGAGCTGCTCCAAGAGATGTGGATGATATGGGCAAAAATCTGGTGGCAACGTTATATGTAAATCGTGCAGCTGTATTGCAGGTTCGTGTGAATTCACTTGTTTTCATTTACTGCAGCTGTAAGAACTTGTTTATTAGCTATTATGGAAAATTGCTATAAATTGTGATGTTGCTCAAGTTGCCTTTGAGCTCTTTCTCCCCCCATCACAAAGAACATTGTATAGCTACGGATTGTAATTCATAAAAGGTCCCCCTTTTTGTTGAGACCGAAGCTTGTTTTAGACATATAGACCTTTATTGAACATGTGGAGAGAAACACTGTATGTTTACTGGATTGGTGGTAGTGTATTTATCTATTTGCTTTATTTGGAATGTAGCATTGTAACATTGGCCAAAAGTTATTAAGTAATAAGAAACAGACACAGTGAATGTTACCATCCCTCGAGTGTATGACTAATAGTTGTGCTATGTTCTGACTTTGGTATAGAAAATGGGCCTTCTGGTGGAGTCTCTACAGGATTGCAATCGGGCTCTCGCAATTTGTAGAAGTTACTCAAAGGTGATAGCTTCTCAAGCTCTTCTCTCTCAGTTTCTATATGTTTTTTCTATTTCGTAATTATCACTATATCTCATGATCATATGNTTTTTTTTTCTTGGCACAAGGATGATAACCAAAAAGTATAGATACTTTCTGTACTAGCTTTTACCAGGTTCTATTGTATATGCTTTTGTATTTATCTGACGTATCTCAGCATATGTGACACCTGACGTTTCTCGGAATATGTCCACTGTAGGCATGGTATAGAAGAGGGAAGGCAAACACATCTATGGGAAATTATGACGACGCAGTCTGTGACTTGAAAGTTTCACTGTGCACGGAACAGTCTGTAAGTGGAAAGCGGCAGATAGAAGGCGAGCTTAAGCTTATCGCAGTCCAGCATAATGGGAAAGACTTTCCACCAAATGTAGCTAATTACAAGGATTCCGTTACCAATGGTATAATTTTTACTTTTATTAAATACATAAGTCATCTTAGGTTATATATATTGTCCGTCCAATATCTTACCCATTATATGGTGTTTGAAGAAATGAAGATATTAAAATGGGTCTTATTTACTTGATATTGGTCTGGAACTCTGGATGATTAAATTTTTGTTGCTCTGTTAATGCTTTTATCAAGTATATCTTAATTTAATACAGTTTCTCTATTAAATTATCAAAAAAATATAAAAAACACTAATTACTTTTATGAACTTAATCCTGGTTTTCAATATGATTTTCCATGATCCTTACCATGTAGGTCATCTGTAACAGATCAGCCACAACAAATACAGTTGCAGTGTGTTTCTTCAGAAACAAAAGGAAGGGGCATGGTGTCTTTGACTGACGTACCTCAAGCCACTTTGCTTCATAGTGAAGAACCATATGCTGCGGTAAGTACTACATCTAACATCAGAAAAGTTACCATTTCCTTTTTGGAATTTTAGCACCTTCGTATTATTGCTGTTCTTTCTCAGTATTATTTGAAAATACTTATTGTTTCTGCTGACCTGATGCATTAAAATGCTTCTTTTTCCTACCTCATAGTTTTCACTTGGGATGATGATTGCAGATAGTATCAAAGCATTGTCGTGAAACTCATTGCAATTTCTGCTTCAATGAACTACTAGCAGATATTGTTCCATGTCCATCCTGTTCAATGGCTTTATATTGCTCTCAAGATTGCCAAATACACGCCAGAGGGCTAGATTTACAGCATGATACAAAAAGTCATGAAATTGGTGTTGAGTTGTCTAGTGATCTTGAAAAGTATGTTGCAAGTGTTACTGAAGCAACTGTTAATGACGCAAATATCAAGCAAAATGCCGAGCATAGGCATGAATGTGGTGTAAATTGGCCTGCAGCATTACCAGCTGAAGTAGTTTTGGCCGGTCGGGTTATAGTGAAGTCCATAGAGCAGCATGGGAAGTTTGGTCGATCGTCCACTATTGTAAATTTGGTACATAATAGATCCTGATGTTTTTGTTTGTTCCATTGACTCGCTGACTTAAGTATATAATAAAAGCTTTACTAAACAGCTGCCATTCATCTTTGTTTCAGGATCTTTGTCACAATTATATACAACTTAATTCAGAAGTTAAACTGGAGTTACACATATCTTCCATTGTTCTTTTGAAGTGTCTTCACAATTGTTATGGCTCAAATGTTCCATTAAATGGGGACACTATTTCACAGGTGGGTTCCCTTTTCTTCTACCCTTCTCTGAGTTCTTACACGCCTATAAATATGCCTAGACATCCTCCACTGCAGAGTAATCTCTAGATTCTTGTGAAAAGGATGTCTAGCCCTAAAGCCTTTGGCACCTTCTCTTGTTGAGCCTCATTGGCTTTGATGAGGTGCACAGCATGTGGGACTAAGTTAAAGGGATCCCTAAGTTTAATTTATCGTTACATCTTATTACTGTCGAAATTTTTTTAGACCCTTTTACTTCAAATGAAATCCGAGCCCAATTAGATTAGACATCTTCTTAACTAGCATATGATTGTAACATATGGCCATATGGGAAGTTGATGGTTTCATTTATATGTTGATATCTTTGTTCTTGGCTGCATCTTTCTTTTTAAAACGATAGCTTCCGGCACTTGTAAAAAAAACTAAGGCTAAGAAAACTGATGTGATTCTGAGTGTTGGACTGTTTATGAACTTTCTTGATAGACTAGCGAGGATAGAATAATGAGCACTAAAACAAATAATATGCTGGAAAAATAACAAGAGCTAAGGGCGGCAATAATCAGCTATCCAAATTCCACAAAACAGAGTAAAATGATAAGATCCCACTACTCTAATCAGTAAAGTTTTCTAATCAACTAGATTAAGGGGTTAGTTCAAAAAAATAAAAAATAAAAAATAAATAAATAAATAAAAAAAAAGAAAAAAAAAAAAACTAGATTAAGGGGAAATAGAATAACTAAATCCGTAAGATCAGAGATCTTTAAGGTAAAAGAGTGTTTGTGTTTGGTTTTGTAATAAGGGAGTCACTTAGAGAACGCAATTGGATTTATAAAGGAGAGAGGGATGTTGAAAGTGAGAGGGTTTAGTACATTCATAGTGATTTTGGGCTTTTTTCTTAAGAAATAGGGTCGGTTATATAACTTTAATACGTATATAGTATGTAGTGGGGAGTAGTATCCAGTGGCAATAAGTATTTCAATTTAACTACTCTGGTCCACTTAAAAGAACTATTTATATAACTATATCATATTTCCAATTTGCTTTTCTTGTGGTGTTGTGTTGGTTGAATTTCTTGACACTTCACTACTCCATAAATTGACTAATTTTGTGTTGATCTATCATATTTAGTATGTAAGCTAATTAGAATAGGATTTGTTAGGACTATTCCTATGTTTATCAATTCGTAATGAGGAGAAAGCAAATAAATTATTAGTCATTTGTACACAAAAAAGTTTTCCAAGATTGGTAGTGATCACTACAATTGAAAGGTACGTTTGAGGATCTTAAAGGGATGAGAACCTCCACGATCTTCAATAGTTGTATTTGCATTTTAGCTCTAATCATAATCCTGATTACGTCTACGGTGTCTAGGTAACTATGTAGAAAATCCAGTTAAGACACGAGATGAGATCAAGCGGGGTTATTTGAGATTTGAGACTTGGTGTAACTAGTTATATAGTCACTCATGTCACTTTCAAACTAAATGGTATCCTGAATATGTTGGCTTCGAGTATTTTTAAACCGCGCATTGAGCATATTGTTTTCAACGCCATCTTATAGAGTCAAACATCGTAAAGCTCATCTATTTGCATCTTGCATATCAGTCGGGTATTTTGACATAGATTGGCCCATTTCGATATCATTCCTTGAAGATTCTTGATTCTCCCTTTCCACTCTGGTGTTCTTTACAAATCGTGGCAAAACTATTCGTGTAAAAATAAACCTGTCTTTCTCACCGTGGCTAATTGTTAAGTACAATCCAACATAACAGTGAACTAACAAAAGGAACAACTCTAAAGAATAGTATCAATATGCTAAGATTTAATGTAAAACAAATTGCAAGTCAAATTTGTTTTGGGTGAAAATTGCAAGCCAATTTAGGAGTGAGCAAAACTCAGCTTGACCCTGCAATTTCAAGTCCTATTTTGGGAGCAAGGAAGTATGTAGAGGCTGGACTGGCACAACACCGTGATAATTAGCCAAGTATATGCACCACATGTATATATATTATATATGTATGCATGTATGCATGTGTGTGTGTGTGTATACAAACACATATACAGCCTAAATCTAACCTTATAAACATAAAAACCCTAATGAGGACAGTTAACAGGGACTTGTGCTTATTTGCACTATTTTTTTTTGTCAACACGCATCTCTTTATAACATATTATTTTTTTAGAATAGTTTCGTTTCTTCACTCATAATTAGTGATTAGCTTCTACTATCTTTTGTCTCTATGCAGTGTGTTTTACTTCTCTCACAAATCAATGTGAATTCTATGGCGATCGTTCGTATGAGATCTTCTGATACATCTGGTCCGCGGAAATCATCTGGGAATCTTACAACTAGCACTGTGGAACAGGTCATTATCTATAATCATGCTCTCATGTGAAGAATTTTTATTGATAAATTGACTGTTTTGTCTTTTGTTTTTGATTTTGTAATTGCCTATTTCTTCATATGGTGCATGTACCGGTGCTCTCTTTGTCCAATGGCAATACCACAATATCTTACGGGATGCCTTTTGAAAAAAAAAAAAAAAAAAAAGCAACTTTTTTAGTGACATTTACATATTTATAATTGTTACAAATAAATCGATGGTGTTGATTTTAGCTGCCAATCCTTTTTATATCTCTTTCTTGAAGGTCGGCGTAACTTTTCTTAAACTATGTGACTAGTTTGAGTATTTTATCCATGTGCTTTTCCTATATGACAAAATAACTTTTTTTTTTTTTTTAATACTTTATTTATTTTTTTTATTATTATTTTTTTAAACAATATAAAATAAAGTTGGATTATGACTAATTTTTAGTTTTTTATACACATCATTTATCAGGCAGTTACTGCTTACTAGCAATTTGTCAAACCATGGTATATATGGTCAACTAATGTTTCCTTGCATCATTATTCATTTAGTTCAAATCACTTACATATTGCAGCGTGGGTGTTTCCCTAGTTTTTCTATAGACGATATTTTTTATCATTTTTCAGGAAAAACATGTGACCCAATGCACGATCTTTCTGTTTGCATTCACGACCTCTCTCTTCCAAAGAGTAATAAAAAATTTATTTGAAAGTAATTTTGGCAGTGCGTGTAATATACTCTCTGGGCAACTAGAACAGTTAGGAACACTAGTTTTTAAAGGTGGACATTTCGACCTATTTACTAATGAATGGGTTGACCAGGTTTTGTTTTACCCCAAACAAGTCAAACTGGTAAAATAAGAATATATCTAAAAAGGGAACCTGTTAAACAGGTAAAAAAATCGCCCAGATAGTGCTCTTAATGGCATAAACCTCTCATTTGAATATCTGTATTATTTTTGAATTTATTTGAAAATTCTACTCATGCCTAACAAAATGATCTTTTCCATTGGACAAATGTATTTTAAGATAACTCGAGTTGTACAAAAAATTTACTCGTTTTGACCTTTTACTTGTCCTGTCTCACTGCCTGACCCATCTACCCTTTTACGTATACTAAGCACCATATGTTTTAGTTTACGCTCTGACTGTTCATGCTATATATGTGTTTCTTGATTATGCGCTAATAGGTGAGAGTTGGTCAAGCTATATATTTAGCAGGGAGCATGTTCAACCATTCTTGCCAGCCAAACATCCACACATATTTCCTTTCTCGTACTCTGTATATACGAACAATAGATTCTGTGGCTGCACGTAATCCACTTGAGCTCTCCTACGGGCCGCAGGTAAATATACTCCTGGAAACATCTATTTGCCTTTTAAGAACCAGTTACTAGGTTTCATGAAACATCTCGAGTTTAACTAGAGGTGGCAACTTTGACTCATTGTTGTGACAACTCAGATTTGGGTTGTCTTTATTTCAAACAAGTTAAAGTGTCCAAAGTCTACAAATTTAAAGCATGCAACATTCTAAATTGTTGATTATGAAATTTATTTTTATAATATTGTTCCTTCAATCATAAGTAACGTATTAATTGATTATAAAAATTGGAAAAATTACCCGGACTAAAACCGAGCCGTTCTTACCTGAAACAGTTTTGTCCTGTTATCCCGACCTTTAGTTTTAACTAATTACTGCACCTTTGCCAAAAAAAAAAATAATAAAAAAAAAAATAAAAAAAAATAAATAAATAAAAGTAAGTTCTAACGATATATTGAATTTGGTTGACGTTTTTGAATCCCAGGTTGGCCAGTGGAGTTGCAACGAGCGTCAATCATCTCTAGAAGAGCAATATGCCTTTGTATGTTGTTGCACCGGCTGCTCACAATTAAACATATCTGATCTGGTCATAAGCTCTTTCCGGTGTTCGAATCTAAATTGTTCGGGTGCAGTTTTAGATAGTCACTTGGTTAATCATGAAAGGCGGAAAGTTAACCCATTTCATGGAAGTTTACCTTTGCAGGTAATATTTTTAATGTTGAAGTGTTCAATTCATATTATTATAATTTATACCCTTTTTATGTAGCTGATGATTGGCATTTTAAAAGATTGGTAGGCTTGAACTTGATGAGGTCAAGAGAGTGGCAAGCCTTTTGTGCGAAAGTACTGGTTCAGAAAATCGGATTGAACCTGGATTTTGTTTGAGCTGTGGTGCTTATCGTGACGTGGAAGCTTCAAATGCAGTGGTAAAAAAGGCTGAGCTTGGTGTAAGAAGGTATAACCAACTATTTGATAACGCATGGAGAATGTGATATTTCCCACTTATTTTATTTTATTTTATTTTTTTACTTTCTTCTTCATAAGTACATTGGCTGCTTAAAAATAAATTTCTAGTATTTAGTATCAGATTGATAATTGCAAATTCTATTATATGCCAACAGCAGTTGAGTTAAAAGACCTCGTTTGGTAAACTGTATAGTCATTGTTTGTTTGTTTGTTTTGTTTTTTTTTAAAATAAAGAGTCATGGTTTTTTTGGTTAATAACGCAATAAAATGAATTTAGTAAATGTAATTGTTTTCATCACTGAAGGACTTCACGAGGTTCTATTTTCCAAACAATATCAAGATAAAAATCTTGTGATTCTTTGTCCTATCTTTGAAAAGAGAAAAGAAACAAATATGAGTTTCTTATCAATTAAAAGAATTAGGAGTCACGTATAGTCTAACACATATTATTGAAACATACTACCTCCATCCCAAAATTTAAGTCCAGGTTGACTTTTTAAATCCAACTTTGACCATATATATATTTATTTTTATTGTATAATACTTAATGAAAATTATATCATATGAAAATAAATTTAAAATCCAATCCATTTATATATTTTGCATCAAGTATTATATAACACAAGCAAAAATATTTAAGGTCAAAGTTGGATTTAAAAAGTCAAACTGCACTTAAATTTTGGGACCGAGGAAGTATGTTTTTAAATAGGAAAATGATTTATCTTGCTACAAATCATCCTAATTATCTTCCTAATATTGAATGGTGATATTGTGGCTCATTTTATTCACCCAATGAAAACAAGATATTTGAATTAGGAAGATAAATCATTTCCTTTTAAATAAGAGCAATACGGCCACTCGATACTTCTTTTATCTGGAATGCAGTCGACATAAGGAGTGTTGTTCATTTCCCTATTTACAAGCGCTTATTTATATGCTATAATCATAGGCACTTTTATTAACCAATGATATGTCTTGCATTATAACTCATAGGTTGGAGGATTCTTCCCAATTGTCTACCAATATACTTTCAGATGCATTGAGATCTTTAGATCTTTTGAGATCAGTACTGCATCCATACAACAAGAAAGTTGCCGAGGTGAGTTATATCTACATTTACATACTCTTACATATCAACACATACATTTGTCATCATACAATCCCTTTTCTGCAAAACATGACAAAACCAATTGGCAGGTGGAGGATTACTTGGCGCAGACATTTTGTTCAATTGGAGAACTGCAACAGGCGCGAAATCATTGTCAAGCATCCATCAAGGTACCCTACCAAGTAACATACCGATGAATAAGGGTGTCTTTGTATGTGTAACGTTTGTAGTTTTGTGTGTAGATACTGGAGAAGCTCTATGGTCACGACCACATTGTGATTGGAAATGAGTTGGTGAAGCTAGCGTCCATTCAACTGCCTTTGGGTGAACCTGCTTTCGAGAAAAGCAGAAATCGTATCAACTTGATTTTTTCACATCATTATGGGTCACATGTTGACATCATATTCCCCCATCTGCAGTTTTTAAAGAGACGCCTATAGAGTTGTTCATTAGGACGCTAGAGTTGAAGGACCAGTAGAGACGCCTTCTTTAATGTATCTTTTTTAACCTTATGTGTTAAACCTATGACCATCCACAGTTTTGATATGATAGCCTGGATCTTTGTATATGTAGCAATGTCGTCCCGTTTACTTATTTATAGTTAGTGCGGGTTGCGTCTTCAATTGTGTGACATATTTTACCATGGTCAAATGGATAGGTCCCCCTGGATTTGTATTTGTAACGCCGTTCAGCCAATCGTGTTAGTAAAAAGATTGATCATTACTCTTGTAAGGAAAATTAACGATGCTAACCAACTTCTCTTGACAAACTAGTCAAAAATATCTTGTTCTTGCCCAAATAACCTAGTCTCTTGCGTACATGCAAACTAAGATAGAAACTACCACTTCGCAAACATGGTGTACAGCCAATTTCTGAGTAACGGATGACTGAAGACGATTAAGAATTAAAAAGTTTTGGAGCAGTGCGCATCAATGACCACCGACATCCACATGTAAGCAATAGTTAAACTGATGAGTTTTTAATTGCAACAGGTTACATATTGGAGCTACAACTGATTGATCAAATTTACGGGTAACACGATACACAATAAAGAATACAACATAAATAATACAAAAGATGAACCTATTCACCTTGAAGCATATGAAATATTTAGACTTCAAGATGAATATAGGACTTAATTTACATTGTTGTCTATGAGAAAAAAATCCAGAAGCATATACCATGCTGGAAAAAAGGAGTGACCGTTTCTTAACCTTTAACTAACAAAATAAAAATATGACGAGATGTGAAGAAGAAAGCTTAGCCTAGAACCATATTCAACTATATATCACAATGTTTAATTCACAAATCTGCCTCTCTGGTGATCCTTGGTCTCATTTATCTTGCTGCCCAGGCTGTTGAACTGAGAGGCTATACATAACACAACATATGAAAGTTGATCCACTGGTTCCCCCAAATAAGCTTTTTGTAGTATGATTAATCTGAGCAAAAAAAAAAAAAAAAAAAAAAAAAAAAAAAAAAAAAAACGTCTTAGGCAACTGGACAGTTATTTTTCAAATGTAAATTTCGGTCTTGGTTAGATAATGGAACTCGAAAATTATGATACTGCTTATAATTATAATTATGGTCTTATAGTTTTAAAATCTCTCCCCAAAGTATTATTTATCTTGGGGATAATATTTTGAACTATTTTGTAATATTGATTGTAGCCATTTAGGGCTAGAAGTCGCATCATATCTGTCATCTGCTGCCATAACGTAAAAGTAACAATATATTGTATGATGAACGAGCTGCTCTGATATGCATGGTTATTGATTTTAACCCTGATGTCTTAAATACAGTGTATTGTTACATTTGTCGTGGGTCAGATCAGATCAACAATTTCTCAAAGGTTGCATGTGGTGTTGCAGCTAGGCATGAAAATGGAGCATAATTGGCTAGTGATCTAATCTGACCCACCCCCATCTATATGGTCAGCTACTGGTCCAATCTAACCCACGACCCAGAGAATCTAAGTATTGATCCACTTAAATGAATCGATCTTTTTGATTGATTGGATCACATATATGGATCGAGATCAAGACCTGCCAATGACAGGCCTAGATGCAAAGAGTAAAAACTTTCAATTAATAATGTGAACGGCAATACTCTTGTTACCTTTAGATTCTTCAGCATCATCCCCTCCTGAAAATGCTTGATGGGCTGGAACCATCAGTTAGACTTAAATCAGCTTTCGTTTTCCGAGCAAACTTCAAAAGTCGCTTAAATCCTTTTGGTGCATCTTTTTGATTGACCATGGCAGGCGGGTGCTGAGCATTTCCCCACTCACAACTATCAGGTTCACTGGTCTCTTCAAGAAGCATTTGAAATAAAGAGTGACGAACACGCGGACTCGAAACTCCAGTTGACGCATCACGATTGGTTGGACCAGCTACCTCTCTGCATGGAATAATTTCATCCAGATGATGCTCATCAACTTCCACCCATGCAGTTGGGGAAATTGAAATGGTCGATTCATTGTCAATCGCAATGTTATTATCGGCCATCTCTATTGTTTTAACGCCATTATCACTGCTAACTTCCACTTGATTATGATCAGAGCTCTCTCGTTCCTCACGTTTGACAGGGCTGACCATATGTGTTTCCAAGTCTAATTCGGTATTGGATTCTGGTGGTTCACACTTTGTCTCTGGAATTTGACTTGGGATTTCAATAGTCTCAATCTCAGCCTCCTGATTTTTCTCAGCTTGAATCATATCTGGAGTGCTAAGCGGTTGTTCCTCAGGTTGAGCCACAACTTTACTCCTAACAACTGCTTTTGGTGGGCCGATCCCTGTTCCCTTGCGAAGGAAAGGTTTCGTTTCCAGTGGGACCACACTACTTTTCTTAGTAACTTTGTTGTAAAAACTGGGTTTAGCGGCAGCCACAGTGGTGGTGGCAGGGGCAACAGAAGAGTCTACTTTGGCTCGGGATTTTGGCTTTGCTGCTTGTGTACTTTTTGTTACTGTTGGCTGCTTCTTCTCGGCGACAGTTTTGAGGCTTGTTTTAGCCTCAGGTTGGGTTGCCTTTACAGTCTTGGATCGTGGTTGTGGCTTTTCAACTTTAGTGCTTGAACGAACAGCAGGTATTGCAGATTGGGATTTTCGAGTTAAGTTAGCACTAGAAGAAATGGGACCCGATGGAGTTTTAGCAGGTGATGCTCCTGTAGGTCTTGGTGATGGGGTTGATGGCCATGACTTACGTGTAGCAGGCAAAGAAGACGGTTTAGTTGCAGTTGTAGTTTTCTTCACAACAGAAGCTTTTGGGACTTCCTTTTTGATGTTTGGCAACTTGGTCGTGTTCTTTTGGGAACTTTGGGGTTTAACTTTATTCACGGTTGTTTTTTTCCTACTAACATCGCTTGTGTTAGTGGAAGTCATCTCGGCTTTTCTCTCGTCTAGAAACTTTTCCATCTCCTTGAATTGGGATTCCTTTTCAGCTTTCTTTCCAGAGGCTTCTTTTCTAAGCTTTTCATCTCTTTTTTGCTTATAACTATCATAAAATCCACCTCTTTGTTCCTTTGGTTGACTCTTACTTTTGCTATTATCATTGGTACTATGACGTCTTACTGGCTTGCTTTCCATCATTTTCTTGAACAACTGGTTTAATTCTGCTTCCTTTTGTTGATTCCATTCAATAGAGGCAGGATGCTTTTCATAACTACCATCTATTTCATCATCTGAATACTCGTTTTCCAAGTTTAATATATCCACAGTACCCTTTTTGGGTAAGGATGATTCGACATTTTCTACAGTTTCATAATTAGAAGTTTGACTTGCAGAAATTTTAGTACATAACTCTGCACTAACACCTGGTGCATCATCTTTTTGAGTGACTCGAGAAGAAGTTTCATTAGCACTTTCACTCATTCCAGAGCTCCATCTTCTAAGTACAGCTTTATTTGCAACAGGTGCAGTCGGCACTATCTTTGGCTTCTCGGTTTCCACAATTTTATCTTTCTGTTTGTTCTCAAATAGACTAATTTTATCTTGCACGCTCATTCTCAATGCATTTTTCTTGGCGGGTGTTAGCGAGTCTTCTTCCTCTTCACTACTGTGACCAGTGGCATCTCTTTGAGTTGCTGCCTTGTCTCTATTTGGATAATAACTGAGACTCTTGATACTTATTGCGGCTGACCTGCGTGGGCCCGTTCGTCCAATTTGGACTCGTCTCATTGGAGATGCTGACCTTCTAGGCATTGCAGATCTTGTAATGGTACGGCTTCTTTCAGCAGATGGTTGGTCTTCCTCACTTGAAAAAGAGTTTTCACTATCTGTCGAGCTTTGTCGTTCAATCTGTGCAGCTTTTGCTGGAGAGACGCCATATACTACAGGCGGATTCAGTTGCGAAGGCTGAGAAGCAAAAAGACGTTTTTCGCTGGTAGAATCTTTTGATGATGAGAATTGACTCAATTCTAGAAACTTTTGTAATGAGTCCCTGAAACAGGTAAGTGAAATGGTAAATATTGATTGGACTATCTTGTGATCAGTAATGCAGTGCGTGTAGGAAAGCCAGAAGGAAATAAGAAACATTATGATATCTTATATTGATACACCACAGAATTTAACATTTCAGCAACACACGTAAAAGAGTTTATTCTATATTACGGGTATCAATTTCGACCAAATTACATCTTAATTGGTTGGTCCGGGTTATGTTTCAGTGTGAATAAATAAAAGTCAGATATTAAGAAAACGAGTCATTAGTCACCCAAAGTGTACTTTTAATCCACAATCCTCCTAAATCATTTATTCAAAATCATGTGTCTTAGTTAAATAATACAATGCCTGTATTCCTGTAATCAAATTTGAAGCACTAAATATTTAAGAAACAACTGAAGATTTTCGAGGATAAGTGTTTCTGTACTGTTTCATAAGGATATAATATACCTTATATCTTCTGCTCCAAAATGATGAGCAAAGTTTTCCAACTCGGAGATATCCTTGGGTGAGCAACTTGCCCCAGTAGCCTGGTTGAGGGCGACAGCTAATTGTTCTTTCAATTCTGAGAGCCTTGAGTCCACAGCTCGCAGCAGTTCATTCCTATCAGAGCATAAGTTGGTTGAGCGCTTAAACAAATGAATGGAAAAAAGCAATATATAATAATACATTAAAAAAAATAACATACTTAGATTCAAACGATGATGTCATATCAAATTCAGCCTGTAGAAGACGAATCACAATGATCATTTAGAGTAAATGAAAAACTATACAAAAGCATAAATTGATAGTGAGGTCGATATAAAAAGGTAAACAATAACAGTACATACCTTCGCAAACAATGCAAGTTGAAATTTTCTGGTCTCCTCTAATTGAGTAATTTCATTCCCTAAACTAACAAATTCTGGTGAGCCAGCAACGTTTAGAAATCTGACGAATTGAAAAAAATTAGAGTGAGCAAGAAGATAATGATAATCCACGGGAAATAAAGAAACATGGAACAAAAATGCGACGCGGTTACCTTATCAATGTGGCTATCGTAAACCAGTGAGCATTTTTTACATCATCGGGTGGTAGAATCCTGAAGTTTGAGTCAGAGGTTTTGGATGACAAATCTTTCACCTGAGGTAAGTGCGACAAAAGTTGTTCCAAGTCTCCAGATGCTACCTTTTCTATCCTATTGCTAGTTGACACACATGCCTCATACCTAATGAACGAAGAAAAAAAAAAAGTTAGACACGGAATGGGCGTATGGCAATAAAAAGAATGCATCAGATAAATTGGTATAAGCCACCTTCTTATAAGTCTGGTTAAAGGTTGGTGCTTTGTACATTTTCCTATTTGATATTCTAAGGTTAATTCCTAGAACTCTGAGGGGTGATGGATATCTTTCTATTGTACGAGAACAACATATGTTGAAATCGCTTGAATGTGTTGTATACCCTGACTGCAATTTGGTTCATTCGCTAAAAGCATATTCTATAAGGGTGTTCTTTCTTTTCTTTCTACACCAAATTCTAGTCAAATGTAAGCAATAAACCGCAGGAGCACAAATTGTTCCACATCCAGCAGGAAAAAAGTAATTAGATAAACAAGTCTAAAACTTATAATCAACCTCTATCATCATATAAACACATACAATTGTGGATGTTGTTTTAGTGTTTATATTTAGTCTAATAGGCAACACGATGAGAATTTGAGAGGAGTTAAGTTTTTCGTCTTGCACTACTCTGTGACGATATATTTGAACTGGGCTTCTTTTTTTAATTAATTTCTACAGTAACAATGAAGTGCGGTAATCTGTATATTCAAACAAACTTGAATCTAATTTTTATGTATTATCATGCCGACAAATTTTGATAAATTGTCTTAGCAGCAAAGCGCGAACTAATATCTAACAATTGGCATGTGCTGTGGGAGGAAGCCATTCGAAATTAAATGTTATACTTATAAATTAACTAGCATACATGATACATCAAAGAGTTGCAATTAATTGGTTGTCACATGCAATGAACTCAACATGCCAAGATTCGTAAAAGTTTGAATTGTCGAAAAACCTGTTATGATTGGGAAAAATCTGAAGCTCCACATAATCAAGCACCGCATCCGGATCAATTCTCCTCTCCATCTTCCTCCAGCGCAACCTGAATCAGTTAATCAAATTCAATCACTAACAATATACATTTCATTTCAATCACCAAAAACACTCAATAATAAACATTTCAATAGGGCGTTTGGATTAGCTTATTTAGCCGGCTTATGGGCTTATTTGATTTTGGAAAAGCCGCTTATTAACTTTAGTTTATTGGCTTAAGCCAATAAGGTGAAATTGATAAGCTTCAATAAGTGAGCTTATCGGCTTTTCCAAAATCAAAAAAGCCCATAAAAACAACCCACAAAATCACATTACTAATACCAAAAACCAATTAAAAAACAGATCTATCTAAAAAACATGCATTAAGTGCATCAACATTTACACACACACTACCTGATTCAGTAACCACAAATTTCTTACAGATCTTGATTGCTCTCAGCTACACTCTATGAGTGTGTTTTTAGTAGTAAGGAACACAGGGTTGTTGCTCAAGGCGCGTGGAGTACGCGCGTGGTTTATTAAGAAATTTTGGAGACAGAGACTGGAGTGATCTGTGTTTATAGGAGGAGTATATATTTTTTTGTAAGTGGCGCGTGGGTGTTACGTTCTCTAACTTTGAATGGAATAGTGAAAGTGATGTTGATTTTTATTTCATTTTTTATTCTCTCTTGTGCTTTTTATGTCCGTTTTTTCTTGAACTAATAATAATGTTTTTTAATATCGATGTTTNTATGGCTATGTTTGGCATAAGCTACCTAAAAAATAATCTTTATTTGGCAGACATAACTTATAAGAGATTCTAAAAAAAATAATCTTCCATAATCTCTTAAAACCAAAGGTTACTTCATATAGCTTATAAAAATAATCTCTTTTTATAATCTCCAGCAATAGCACCATCTCCAGCACCAGCACCAGTTCCAGCAACAGTTACTTTCGCCAAACATACTCTATATGGGGAGAGGGATATATTTTATGGTTTTTGGATATAGAGGGATTAGTGAAAATTTGTGGGCTCCACATAAAAAAAAAAATATTATTAAATACTTGTGTGGACACATGTGGTCCCTATCCCTTAGCTAAGGGAAAAAAGAAACACACCCTAAGATAAGCTAACCGTTAGTTCAAAAAAGATAAGCTAACCGAGGTTTATGAGGTTATCTGTCTAGTATTTTTATTTGTAAACTGCAAAAATGGTCATTAAAGTATCAAGAAAACGCAAAAATGGGACCGAGTCATAAAGGCGTGCAAAAATAACACTAAAATTGCGTAAAAGTGCAAAAATGTCACCGAGAGCCAAATTTCGTTAGTTTCCTCGTTAATTGTCAAGTCACTGAGGGTAGTATCGTCATTTACTCCCTTTCCCGCCAATATCCTCAATTGCCAGTGTTTTGTTTTACAAATTTAGTCCTTTAAAGTACTCTTTTGTTTTATAACAAAACTTGCATTATAAAACGTTTTAAGCACCAAAATGAGTCAAGATAACCGCACCTCCACATTGTTTGCATATAGGCACACACTAGAACATCCACATTGCAATAGTCGCTAACTTGGACTAAAATGTGAAATTTTGTGTTTCTGTGAGTACTGGTTTATGGGATTGCAATTGGGTGTTTAAGGTGTTCTGGTGGGCCTCTATTTGTGGTTTAGGATGGCTAAGTTGCTGAATGTTTATGTAAGCTGCTGTATGGGTTCTCAGCCTGCATCTAGATTGAGTATGGAATTACCTCTAGTATAGCCTCTTTGTTAGTATTGTTCTCTGAGCATGGGTTTGTCCATTGCCATTAGTTTTTTGGAGCCAAAGTGGATCAGATGGGAAGTATCCTTCTGAAATTTTCTCCCTTTGTGCTTTTTCTTTTCCTTGTACTTTGCCTTTTGGCTTCCTTTTTTCTTAATAAAATTTACCTTAAAAAAAAAAAAAAAAAAAAAAAAAAAAAAAAAAAAAAAAAAAAAAAAAAAAAAAAAAAANTCTATACATCCGTCACTCTTTCTTCCGATGATTATGGTCTCATGTCTCTAAACTTCATGGTTAGTAGTCACCAATACAACATCACTCTTAATGAATTTGCTCAAATCCTAGGTGTTCCAAACCATGGTACTTGCATCTACACCGACAAACACACACTCACAACTCCTGACACACTCATTGACCGCATCCGTCCATATGACACTCCTCTTGTGTCCAAGGATGTACTTCGTGATCATCTCTTTGTTAGGACCTCCGACACTAGGAGAACCCGTTCCGGAAATGAGGTCAACAAGGACCCTTATGGTATGAAACTCAATGAACTCAAGCCTCAATTCAAGAAATGGGAAGAAGTCTTTAGAGCCAATGTCATTAGCATCATAGGAAATATGGATCACATCAATGTTTGCCTTTGCTACATGCTCTACTCTTTATCCACCTGGCAACCCTTCAACTTGGCCTACTACATGGCCAAAAGGATGGCCGACATTCCCGTGCAAGGCACCACGGCTATGCCCTATGGAATGCTCCTAACACGTCTCTTTAGACACATTGCTCCTATTCTTCCGACCCCAAGAGGCCTTCGCCTAGATTACTCTCTCATCCCACACACTTTTGTACCACTTAGTGATAAGAGAGTCTCCAAAGCCCAAGGGGAAACGCCCTCATCCTCCAACTTCCTCCTCATCATCTTCAATGAGTGAAGATGACGGGTTACCCAACTCTAGGCTCCTACCTCTTGAATACCTTCACAACTTCCAAATATACCGAATGAGTCCGAGGAGTTCAAGCAAACTAAGGGGATGTTCAAATGCTTTGGGAGGTTTCTCGGCAAGCTCAACAAGAAGATGGATCGCCAATGAGAGAGAATGTAGGGAGTGTTTGGCAGTAGGTGTCATTTGAACCATTTGGTTGTTTAAACACTTTGTGTTATGGATTTATGTATTTGTAGGGATATTTGGTAATGTTTGGAACATGTATGTACTAACAATTATGTAGGTCGACGACATTTGAGATGTTGTCAAATTTTCAAGAATATGAAAAATTTCACTAAGTATAGTGAAATTCGCTAGCCCCCGGTCAAAGTCTATCGGTAAGAGTGTTTCTATATCCATTTTTGCATTTCCTAATCAGATATAGTACTAAGTTTATGTTTTGGGAATTTTCAGAAAATTTGGAAATCGTCTCGACCTCCGAAATACTGTTCTGTCTACTTTTTTGGCTTGGCGGATCGGGCGAAACCAAAAATAGGGTTCCGGCAGTGCATTTTATGGGTAAACCCAGTTTTGGCCCAACGGATCAGATGGAACCCAAAACAGGGTTCCACCCTTGTAATCGTTTGGTTCCGCCAGTCACCTGCAGAAAATTTTTCCAACTTTTCAAAATTTCAACTTCCACACAACTCCAAATCACCCTTTTTAGTTAAAAACTCATTTCTCATTAGTTGTTAGGTGCATTAGGATCATTCTCAGTCTCTAGAACCAATAGGAACCCATTTCCCGCTAAAAATCAAATTCAACAACAACTAACTCAATGAACCCTTCTCCATAAGGCAAGGAAGCCTCTAAAAGGTTCCTTGGAATCCGTGGAACATGTGATCCAAATCACTTTGACATGACCACTAAGCATTTAGTGCATATCTTGGTCTTCTTACTCCACCATTTTCATTGGATTGACTTCCAATGATTTGACAACCTTCATAAATCATCCAAATCATTAGAAATCTCAAAATTTATATGGTAAAACATCAAATCCAAACACTCCTTTCAACATTTCTTCAACTCTATAAATTTGACCACCTTAGAACACCTCCAAATCACACCATCACCATCACAATCTCTTATCTTAAGCTTCTAAACCAACATTTTGACCATGACAAAGTCAACAAACACCTCTCCACCATCAAGACCCATTAGGATAACCGCCTGCATTAGTGTGAAACCATTTTGCTTCAACACTACCATCAATCTAAGCTCATCATCTTCGGATGAATCACCACTAATCATCTCTTCACCCATCAAAGATGAAAACTTTTTGAATCTTGCAACTCCCACACCATCACCAAGGTTTAACAATGTGATCACCACTCCACCACCAACAAAGACCCCCATTGATCCAAGTCTACCACCGGCTCCAACTCAACCATCCAAGTCTCTATCACCACCCAAATCACCAAAGCTTGAACCAATTGAGCTTTTTGGTACTCCACCAACATCACCACATCCGTTTTTAGAGGACCTTGATGATCTTCCATTAAGATCAAATTCGCCACCATTGCCTTTGTTTGGCTCAATTGAGCGAATGGCACATGATCAAACACGGGCATTCTTTGAGCCCAATGTGCCTTTTGAACAAGGACCACCACTACAAGAACAAGCACCATCCCAACCAAAGCCATTGTTGTTTCACCCTCTCTTCAAAAACATCCATGTACCTCTCTATGGAGAAGCCAACTTTGAACAACATGAACCACCACAACCTCAAGTGTCACAACCACAACCACAATCCCAATCCCAATCCCAACACTTTGAGTCCTTCTTTCCCTCCTATGAGGAAATTGAGGCGTCGTTATGGAACAACCCTCCCAACTCCTACGAGGAGATCAACGACCGCCTTGACAACCTCTATGATTTCAAGAGCATGGTGGATACTCATCTCAATCAAGCAATGGAGTTTCAAACCACCTTGCTCTCATCCATTGCAAACCCAACCTCAACTCAAGAAACTGCCACCATTCCACCACCACCACCATCATCAAATGACCCCATTCTACCCAATCCTCGCCATGGGTGCTCACAATGTGAGAGAGCGGCCAAAATAAGTGAAAGCATCAAAATCATGCTTCACCAAGTCCAAGATGAAACCCGCTTTGCTCTTCAACACATTCTTGAGTGTTTGGATGCTCTTTCTCACCCAAACCAATCCTAAAGCGTGTTTGGAGGCTATTGCCCCATTTAAGAAAATGTTGGGTGATTTCATTTTATAGAAGTAGGATTTTTTTTTTATTTTATTTTCTTTCTTTATTCTTTTTGTTTTATTTTTATTTTTAGAAGTAGGATGTTATCTACCTCATTTCTTGTCTTTGACTTTTTAAAGCCAAGTATTACATCAAATGAATTTGATGCGTGGTTTTGTGACCTTACAACAGGTTTTACCTCTCGAGGGATCTCAAGAGGCTTACAATCCCACCAGGCAGTGTACCTGACCGATGTAGTATAGGATAGTGGTAAGTACGGGGGATTGATCGTTCTCTCACAGGGAATAGTGTTCGTGAGGATAGAAAAACTACTCTAATAGGTCTAAGGGTGAAGGAAGAGTCTTTTTGTATTTTTATGTTTTTATGAAAAGCAACTAAATCTCGGTTTTGAAGGAGTGGGCGGAATTAGTTGCTAGTCAACTAACCCAAAATTACTACAATTGCAAATAAAATAAAATATCTAAACTATTGTGGTTGTGAAAACTATATGGAGAAAAGTGTGTTTACTTAGACTTCATTACTCCCTAACTATCTTTTACCGGTTAATTGATATGTATGTTACTTGTGTGGATGAAGGGTGTATTCCTAATAACTCATGGAGTGGCATACATATCTCTCCAATTCTATGAGCTCTTATCTCCTCCTATGCCATGCACGGCACAACCATAGGGATTGTAAACAGTGGCTCATGCGTTAAATACTACCTTAATAGCCTAGTATGCCTTGGCTACATGTTTCCCAAGACGTTCAAGCACGTTACCATAAAGGAGGTTGGCCAGTTTTCTTGAGCCTAACATTGATGGAACAATCATCCCAACAAACAACAACACACCAATTAACCAATAATTAATAGTTAGGTTTCATTAGATCTAAGCAAACACAAGAGAATTTAGCCAAGCATGTTAATTAAAAGACAAGCAAAAGAGATAATCAACCAACACATAGACATATTTATTGAATTAAAGTGAAGACTTATCTTTAATTAAGCATGAGGGTTCCAAGGGTTGGAAACCCTAAAACGTACAGAAAATTCATCTAGGGTTTGGTGCCAAAAGTTCTCCACAAAGTTCCACCCTTGATGAATGAAAAATAGAAAACTATATATAGATTTTACATTCTGACGGCGTCAGGTTATAGAGGCTGACGCCGTCAGCTCGCCGCCATTAGGTTTCTCGGATGGCCTAGATCCACTTCTGACGCCGTCACTCTCTATTCCTCTCTGGGCCGTCACTCTTTAACTCATAACCTGACGGCCTACAACCTCTAACACCTGATGGCGTCAGGTGTTAATTTCCAAAATCTTTCTGGCCCGTCATTTGATAATTAGTTTCCACTCTTTTGTCAAGGCTTGCTGACGGCGTCACTTGTGACTCTCACGCCGTCAGGTTGTAATTTCTGCTTCTTTTGAGACTTTGTCGTTTTCTTCACTTTTATGCTCCAAAAACGTCCAAATATGCATGTTTTCCAGAATTCCTCTCAAAAGTACCTAAAATGACAAAAGGAACGATTTAGGGCAATATTTGATCACATTTATACGAATTAAATGACCCCCTAAAAGCGTAACACTTTTCGTCTCATCAAATACCCTTACACTTGGGATTTGCTTGTTCTCGAGCAAATGAGCTTTTATTCCAATCAAAATATGAGTTAGGGGTCATTTAACACGAATATAAAAGTAATTACAACAAATAGTTATTAGACCCTAATCATAACAAGCACGGAAATCATACACTAGCACCTCACAAATAGTGTTTGGATTCTCACATCTCTCAAATGTCATAAAGTTTATATCTCATAAATGGAAACGGAAAATAACACTCACTACCTGTCATAGCAAATAGATTACCATAGGCTTGGGAAAGGATCAATTACTCCTCCACTAGGCGTAAGCACCTAAGATAAACTATCAAAGAGGGCTTTATAAAGGGTTGTAACGTAAGGTGTAGGGATATGATAACACGGTTTGGTTGGAATAAAGGGTATTTTAGTGGTGGCGAGTTAATTATCATGATCAAATACATGCACTCTACATCGTTGCTTAAGTCAAGACTCGACTCAATCTTAGTCTAAAAATGAAATAACAAAAACTAAAAAGGAACATAAAAGGAAACGGGATGGTAGTCCGTATGTTTTTCTTCTTTCTTTTTCATATTTTTTTGTATTTTTCTTGATTTTTCGATTTTTTTTTCATACACTCTTGCCCTACCATCCAAAATAATACATCATAGGGGATTTGCATTCCCCTTACACTTGAATCTTTACATAACTTTACAATCACTATTCTAATGACTCGAATTAAGATAATCGAAAAACTTGGAGTACTTTTAAAATATTTAGCACGTATGGGGGTAATAATGTTGTTCTTCCCCATTACTTCATTACACTAGTACTTTACCCATGAGTCCCAATCGTCCCAAAACAATATGTACAAGGATATGACTTAACTTAGCAACCATGTAATTGACCGGATAATTAACTAAGGGTTTAACAAATGTTTTCACAATAATGCACCAAAGGTGGGTGCATACAAGGTAGGCTAAGGCGATTTGGGTGTACATTTAGTGGGGTGTAAACAAATTCTCACTTTGAGTAAGATGCTCAAAGGTCGAAACGAAAGGATAGGCTCGGAGGGGTGTACTAGGGGTATCGTGTACCAAAAATGGATACAACGCAAAGGGTGTGGGAGAATTACTTGACCAATGAAGTCAATGTAATTATAACAAATATACGGGTGTAAAACAATGGGTTAATCCTAATGCCTCTTATCATGTAGTAAATCTTAACTACACGAATGTAGTCTCACTTGTGGATTTGAGATGGTCCTAACGCAAGTTCTAGAATCTAAATACTACCGGTACTCACATCATAGCACCAAAGATGGATGCTTTTCCTACCAATTCTAGGGGCGAACCTCACATATTTGGGGTGGAAAATTTTTTAGTGGTACGGTTTTGTGCTAGTCATACAATTTCCTATCCATGAGACGCTCATTAAGATCAAGGTTTCACTTCTAAATGTTGTAAAAAATTTTAAATTGGCGCTAAAATTGCCCTAACAAACATTTCTCTTGGTTTTATTACAAATTTACTATCAAACAAAGCAAAACATCAAGCGTAAGTATATTCTCAACGGTGCTTTCATTTACCCCCCTTACACTTAAACCGAACATTGTCCCCAATGTTCAAATAAAAGACGTAAAAGTAAATAAGATGAAAGAATGAAATCAAATACTCCCCTGAATCGTTTGTTGTGGATAGTGATGTAACATGGTTAGATCTTCTTCCAAGATAGACGAACGTTCAAAGCTTCCCTTCCAAAATAATAAACGTCTTCTTGTCCAAAATAACCTGTTAACCTGAAAAAGATAAAGGCCAACCTCGCGTAAAATCGGCGGTAAAATCTACATAATAAGATATAATGCTTGTGGAATGAATATTTTGCAGAATTCCTGGAGATTATAAGTTAAAGAATTGACAAAACTTTTTAGGTTTCCGGAAAAATACAAAACTTTCAAAAATTGCAGAAAATTATAACCTGACGCCGTCAGGTGTTAATCCTGACGCCGTCAGAAAGTTCTGACAGAATTCTCATGTTAAGTTTCCGGGAAAAATTCTGGAAAAACTAGATCTTACTTCCTGGAATTCCTGCAAAAATTCATTATGACTCGATACAAGCATTTGACTCAAACAAATACTAATATGTATGTTAATTTCATTGTTATGATTCATGTTCATTCGTTCTTTATAAACCGATTTAGATTTCCCTTACACTTAGCTTTTGCAAAATACCTTTATATGTAGTTAAGACGAAGTTAAAAACAAAATAAAGCATTTTCACAATTTAGTTTGAAGCATGAATCAATAACAAGGAATATAACTTACATATGGAAATAAATAAAATCAAATAAACACACAAAACACACAAAGCATGGGTTGCCTCCCAAGAAGCGCTTGTTTTTGTTCGAGTCACGAGCCTGACTCTACCCTTATTTAACGGAAATAGGGGAGGTTTTCCCTACACTTAGGATTAAGTGCGGGTGGAAGTAGCGGTACACACCCTTAGGGTGGAAATATGCCACGTAAGGTGAAGGGGGTGAGTGAATGGCTTCCTTCATCCTAAAACTACCCGGATAATATTGGTTGATGGGTGGGTCGGTTCTTCTTTTGTCTCCTAGATGTAAATCTAAGGATGGAAAGGTGTGTAAAGATTGAGGTTCCGGTTCTTATTTCGGCTTATGTTTTAGAAGCTTAATCGATTTAGCATCCCTAACCCCAAATCTTCTATGATCGTGTCAACCGATATGACCAAATGTGCATTAACGATTTTGCCAATTGGGACCTTAGGGAAATAAATGCTGAAGAAGCATGGGATGCCATAGAAGATTGTGCCCAACATTAAATGCTGAAAGTGTCACAACCACAACCACAATCCCAATCCCAATCCCAACACATTGAGTCCTTCTTTCCCTCCTATGAGGAAATTGAGGCGTCGTTATGGAACAACCCTCCCAACTCCTACGAGGAGATCAACGACCGCCTTGACAACCTCTATGATATCAAGAGCATGGTGAATACTCATCTCAATCAAGCAATGGAGTTTCAAACCACCTTGCTCTCATCCATTGCAAACCCAACCTCTACTCAACAAACTGCCACCATTCCACCACCACACCATCATCAAATGACCCCATTCTACCCAATCCTCGTCATGGGTGCTCACAATGTGAGCGAGCAGCCAAAATAAGTGAAAGCATCAAAATCATGCTTCACCAAGTCCAAGATGAAACCCGCTTTGCTCTTCAACACATTCTTGAGTGTTTGGATGCTCTTACTCACCCAAACCAATCCTAGAGCGTGTTTGAAGGCTATTGCCCCATTTAAGAAAATGTTGGGTGATTTCCTTTTATAGAAGTAGGATTTTTTTAATTTTATTTTCATTCTTTATTCTTTTTGTTTTATTTTTATTTTTAGAAGTAGGATGTTATCTACCTCATTTCTTGTCTTTGACTTTTTAAAGCCAAATATTACATCAAATGAATTTGATGCGTGGTATTGTGACCTTACAACAGCTTTTACCTCTCGAGGGATCTCAAGAGGCTTACAACCCCACCAGGCAGTGTACCTGACCGATGTAGTATAGGATAGTGGTAAGTACGGGGGATTGATCGTTCTCTCACAGGGAATAGTGTTCGTTAGGATAGAAAAACTACTCTAATAGGTCTAAGGGTGAAGGAAGATTCTTTTTAAAAAATGGATATAACGCAAAGGGTGTGGGAGAATTACTTGACCAATGAAGTCAATGTAATTATAACAAAAATATACGGGTGTAAAACAATGGGTTAATCCTAATGCCTCTTATCATGTAGTAAATCTTAACTACACGAATGTAGTCTCACTTGTGGATTTGAGATGGTCCTAACGCAAGTTCTAGAATCTAAATGCTACTGGTACACACATCATAGCACCAAAGATGGATGCTTTTCCTACCAATTCTAGGGGCGAACCTCACATATTTGTGGTGGAAATTTTTTTAGTGGTACGGTTTTGTGCTAGTCATACAATTTCCTATCCATGAGACGCTCATTAAGATCAAGGTTTCACTTCTAAATGTTATAAAAAAATTTAAATTGGCGCTAAAATTGCCCTAACAAATATTTCTCTTGGTTTGATTACAAATTTACTATTAAACAAAGCAAAACATCAAGCGTAAGTGTATTCTCAACGGTGCCTTCATTTACCCCCCTTACACTTAAACCGAACATTGTCCCCAATGTTCAAATAGAAGACGTAAAAGTAAATAAAATGAAAGAATGAAATCAAATACTCCCCTGAATCGTTTGATGTGGATAATGAGGTAACATGGTTAGATCTTCTTCCAAGAAAAACGAATGCTCAAAGCTTCCCTTCCAAAATAATAAACGTCTTCTTGTCCAAAATAACCTGTTAACCTGAAAAAGATAAAGGCCAACCTCGCATAAAATCGGCGGTAAAATCTATATAATAGGATATAATGCTTGTGGAATGAATATTTTGCAAAATTCCTGGAGATTATAAGTTAAAGAATTAACAAAACTTTTTAGGTTTCCGGAAGAAATACAAAACTTTCAAAAATTTCAGAAAATTTTAACCTGACGCCGTTAGGTGTTATGCCTGACGCCGTCAGAATGATCTGACAGAATTCTCATGCTAAGTTTCCGGAAAAATTCTGGAAAAACTAGATCTTACTTCCTGGAATTTCTGCAAAAATTCATTATGACTCGATACAAGCATTTGACTCAAACAAATACTAATATGTATGTTAATTTACATTGTTATGATTCATGTTCATTCGTTCTTTATAAACCGATTTAGATTTCCCTTACACTTAGCTTTTGCAAAATACCTTTATATGTAGTTAAGACGAAGTTAAAAACAAAATAAAGCATTTTCACAATTTAGTTTGAAGCATGAATCAATAACAAGGAATATAACTTACATATGGAAATAAATAAAAACACAAAAACAAACAAAACATGGGTAGCCTCCCAAGTAGCGCTTTTCTTTATTTACGAGTCTTGTAGCTAGACTCAAAGTCAC